>JAQFZX010000414.1:0-61420 GCA_034682405.1 Hydroisotoma schaefferi | reverse complement strand
TTTTCTAATACGAGTGCCGATCAACCCTGTGCGATTCTCAAAAAGTCTTAGAGCACGGGGCGATCTAATCAACTAGTACTCTGTCGAATACCGAGTACTCTGCCGAGTACCGAGTACTCTGCCGAGTACCGAGTACTCTGCCGAGTACCGAGTACTCTGCCGAGTACCAAGTACTCGAAAATGTTGCCAGAAATCGAGTATTTTTAAATTTTAACTTTGTTAAAAACCCTCATTTGTAAGAAAAAACATTTTCAGGCCTCAGTTTTTAATGAAAAAACCCAAAAATATGCCTCATTTTCTACAAGATAAAAACCATTCAGCCTCTCTTTACTCGGCAAATTATTTTACAAAAACTCTTACGAGCCGAGTACATTGTTAATCGGCAGAGTTTACCGAGTTCGATTCTTTCTCCAGCACTCACGGCATCCCTAATTACTTGAATGAAGAATGAACTGAAATTTGGAGCGTAGTAATAACTAAAAATTCATGCTTTTCAAATGATTTTGAAAGACTGACAATAGTATCATTGCAAAAAAACTATTAAATCTTACTTAATTTGATTCTGAATTCCACAAAATGCAATCCTTTCAGAAACTATCTTGATAAAAGACTTTACTTTGGGTAGAACAAGCCCATGTCTAAATAGCAAGAATCAATATTTAACTATTAAAATATTAAATACAGACATACTAATTGCTTTCATTTGTTGTCGTTTCTCTTGAAAAAACTGCCACCGATTCGTGCATGGTAACCAAGGCCTAGGAAGTGTAATCTAAAGGTTTAAAATTGAATTACTGATTTCCCCTCATACATACTACTTAAAATTAGCTACTGCTCTTATGTGTTGCTATCCATCGAGACAGTTGATCATAAAAGGAGGTGTGTAACTATATGCTGGACCCTATACAAAAATCCATACTCTGCTTCTTTAATGAATATTGAAAATAAAATGTAATAAAAAAACTCCCCTTCTGTGTAATTGATTAAATTAAAGTACCTACATGCCTAATCAAGCTGAACTGCTATTGAGTAAATAGTAAGTAACTAACTTTCCATCCCTGTAAATAGAAAGCTGACCGAAATCCCTACGAAACGTCCCATTGTTAGTTATAGAAATGCTATTTCTGTACAGTATTTTCTAATATGCTTTCTGCAAGTTTACAACATTCAACCAATTCAATCAATAAATACGTGAAAGCTTGTTAGTGAATGTCGACAGGCTGATCTTATCATAGAAGAGGAAAGACAACTTTAAGCTTTTACGTATTTATTGCTAAATATTATGTAGTAAATGTGCGTGTACTTTTGTTTGATTATTCCTAAAGAGAATATTTTATTCATTTGGCGACTGCTCCCATATCATTCGGCCACTTTGCTGTAAGTACAGAAGACCCTTGTGAGTCCATTGATTAAATTACATTTCATTTTCCTAGCCGGTTTAAATTGATTCGGATTAATATTTTTAATTCATAGTTCATTCAACTTCTCCAGTTCTACTTACAACTATCGATAGTTCTCTTTCGAAAGGGTTCACAAAACAGAGGGCTGGGTATAGTTTGTCAATATGTAAAAATGGTGAATCGGTGGACAAAAGACTCAGGGTTGAAAATGAAGCTGAAACTTCCTTTGATTTATGAGTTCAATCAATCATTTAAACTTTTATTAATTTATAAACACATTAAGTGGTAAACTTTTCTCAACTTATGCTTGTACCATAACTCTAACATTCATGATCGAGTTTGCCGACTTAATAGTTGCTTATTTTTTTCAATTGGAGAAAATGTTGAATTTTTGAAGATCTCAGCTATTTAAATACTGCTAAACAAATGTGTATTTGTATGTATCTTATTTAAAAATGCAGGATTCATGAATCCAAATCTTCATCAAGTAAACTATGCAGTAAAATGTAGTAAATAATTGCAGTAGCAAGGTATCCATATTCATACACAATCCCTTTGTCCTGCAGTTACAGTGTCCAGTAATTACTAAACAGCAGAAATTGATCTATATCAATGTTAAACCAGAGAGACCAATTACTTAACTTTACTTTACAGTGCATCATACCCTGTACTTGCAGAGTATATGAAAAACATAACAGAAAGAAATGGGGGATGCTAAATAACACAAAATAAATGAAAGGGGGACCTTGATTGACCATTTTGTATCAATAAATTCTTTTTTCCCATGAGTAATAATAATGTACATGTGCCCAATGTCCGTCTTTCTGTCCATCGATCGATCGAGGGTAGTTCATCTGACAATTATCTGCCTTACTATCATCAACAGAAGGGAAGCATCATGATAATATAATCGAGCTAGGGGAATGACTCATTCTTCATTCTCATTCATTGCAACACTCTATCCAGAAATAGATAATTCCTGACAAAAAATACCATTTTGTTTTACCACAAACACTAGACAGCTTTCTCAAAATTTTGAAGTCTTCTTTGTTTCAGGGAACTCAAAGCTGTCGTAAATATTATTACTATAACTATCGTATACCAACCGGGCGTTCTTCGAGTTTGGGGTGAGCGTTTGGCCTTAGAATCTGAGAGGGTTGTGTTCATACAGGGATTGTACAAAAGGCTTTAATTAATACTCCACAAATTACCTACAGCTTTGACAACGGTAAACCAGAAACCACGACCAGCTGGTTTTTTTTAATTCCCTTGTCATCCCAGTTGTAGTACGGTTCCCCCTTCGAGGTGAAATGTTATGTTGTCCTGCTTGAATCATGAAATGTTCCTTCTTTCGATGTTACTATTGTTTCCATGCTTGATTTTAATTAATGCTATTCCAGCTTTTTTTATTTTAACATTAGTAAACGTTTAGCTCAGTAGGTACGGAGAGAGATACAAAGGCTGATGCTAATTCACACAGGAAATGTCACCACTTTCAGTCAGCGACTCAGTTTAATAAAGCTTAATTGAGAATTGTAGAATCGTGAGAAATAGGTTCTAAAATCTGTTAGACTTTATAAATATCCGGTTTGCCGACAGGTAGTGATTAGTATGAGGCTCGTTTAATTTTTATTACTGATTTATGGATGACATTGATCCAAACAGTCTGCTACTTTCGCTACATAAGTTGGTCATTTGAATGTGTAGCAATCACTTTTACTGAACACGAGCCTCACTGTGTTTCTAACATCGGCTCGTAATTAAAACATGGATGGATTTTTATGAAAATAGTCTCAAACTGTTCGAAATCCTCGGCGTTAGACCGCTGTAGTATTGTTGTATTCTTAAAGTAATTAACTAACTAGCAGTTAAATGTTAACCATTTTTAGGTTACCTTTTTAACATGGTGAGAGTAACCCTTTTTTCGCTACTTTTACTTTGTCCGAGGTAATCTCCTAAATCGCTCAACAGAAGTTTATGAAATTAGTCTTAAAATGTTGCTGATTAGGTGGTTCACCGTATAGGCTATTTTAAAAAGTAACATACGCCATAAAACACTGATTTATTGCAAAAGAGGTGACTGTAGGACAGTTCGTATGCGCTACAGGCTGCTTCCTGCAGGAAAGATATGATCAACTGTGTACACCACACATGCCTTACAATTGCCTCATCTTCCGAACTTTACGCCCATTGACTTGTGTATATATGTTGAAACTTCATCTGAAAACTGAAAAGAGATCATCGGTGGAAGAATGAAGAAAGGTATGCCCGGTGGAATTGTGGTAGATGGACGATGAACCGGGGATATTACAATATTTGGGGAGCTGCCTAGTTTCCCTGGAGGTCCAGTCTATACTAAATATAACCCGCAAACTGTATATTAAATGTTGATGTTTGCATTAAATATTGATGATATGTTTTCTGTATGAAAGTGTACGACGAAAGTTTCATAAAATCGAGATAATTTTTTATTTGACGTTTATAATAATTTACAATTCTCACCTTAAATTTGTTTTTAAATGTTGAGTAAAATGAAATAAATATGTGCTTTGGAACTCAACGCAAAGCATGACGATCGAAGAAAACTTCTAATCTCAAAATAATTCTGCAATATGCAACCCTTACCGTACTTACTTTAGTTTTCTAGTAGATTCAATTGAAAAATTTAGGCACATTCTCCAAACATTAAAGGAAAACTTCTTAAATGTTAACTAAAGGTGATTTTGAGGAAGAGCTAAGAGGTTCAGGTCGTCAGTCTAATGAGGGCAAGACGTACAGAGAAGTTTTATACAAGACGCAAAGACAGCAGGAAAATACCAAGGAGACAAATGGGGCTTGTACATCCAAGTAATTTAAGTATAAATTGTATTATAGTAGGAGCATTAGTATTAGTACAAAAATGAGTAGCAGTAGTAGTAGCATTAGTATTAGTACAAAAATGAGTAGTAGTAGTAGTAGCATTAGTATCAGTAGTAGTAGTGGCAGCAGTAGCATCAGTATTAGTACAAAAATGAGTAGTAGTAGCAGTAGTAACAGTAGTAGAAGTAGTAGTAGTAGTAACAGTAGTAGTAGTAGTAGTAGTAGTGGTAGTAATAGTAAAATAAGATGATTATGTGATGAGACTAGAAATTAACTTCATTTCTCAGTTCCTCGACTTCCTCTTCCTGGTGCTAAAATAAATGGAGGATCCTATTTTCTCCCTGGTCCCAGGAGATTTCGCCTTTTGCGTTTAATTCTTGGCATTGTACAACCCGGCAATTGTCAATAATAGCAATTTCTGTAGGATCGAATTGTATTGTACCAATCCATTGTTTAAGCAGAGACTTGGAAAATTGATAGAGGATGTGGCAAGTTAACAAATCTACCCACAGTCCTCATATAATCGGTCTAATGTTTTTTTAATTAATGCCTTGTCGAAGGTTACTATTTGATGTGTATCGCTTCAGCTAGCTTCTATACAGGCATTTTATTGGATTCTTGCAAGAATATCCCACCATAGCAGCAAACCAATAAGGGAAAGAGCATTACGGTTAATGTGATACCATTTCTCCTTTTCCACTCTTAAAAAGAAATGAGAAAAGGAGAGTTTCAATTAAATTTAATTGAGTGAACGCAAAATTAGTTCAAGTTGCGTAGTTTAAAAGAGATTTCTGCCAAAAGTAATTTTATCGGATAAGGTACTATTCAGTATCTACAACATAAAGTTTGATAAACCTGTTTGTGGGTGGGTATATCTATAATAATGTAACCGCATACTCGTCTCTCAATTCTCATCCGATTTTCTAGGAAAGTGCAGTTTTGAATTCCACTTGACGTAAAAAGAACGATTCTGAAATTGGTTTTTTGAAAATCGAAAAACAAATTTTAAACATTTTCAAAATTTCGAGAAAAAATTGCAGTTTTTTACTTTTTTTACAGTTGTTTTAGTTTAATTACTTAGATGATTTGATAAGCACCATTAGTTCCATTTCATGAAAAAAGCATTGAAATTCTAAAATAAAATTCATAATTTAAAAAAAATCAATGAAGTTGAATTATATCACCTCGGATGTTTCTACTGAGTGAGGGAATGAGATAAGTAGTGTTGTTACGGAGTGGTAAAATTAGATAAGCGTGGTTGTTATAGAGTGGTAGAATTAGAGAAGGGGTTTCGGATTGGGGAATTAGATTACTGGGGTTGCTACGGAGCGGTAAAATTAGATACGCGGGGTTGCTACAGAGTGGTAGAATTAGATTAGCGGGATTGCTACAGAGTGGGGAAAAAATATTAGTGATGGTGCTACGGAGTGGGAGAATTAGATAAGCGCGGAGTGGGGTTGCTACGGAGTGGTAAAATTAGATAAGCGGGGTTGATACCAAGTGGGGGAATGAGATAAGTGGGGTTGTTACGAAGTGGGGAAATTAGATAATTTGGGGAATATGGTTTGTGATGTTTCTGCGGACTGGTAGAATTAGATTGGTAGGGTTATTACCAGAGCGTAGAAGTAAGCTTCTCGCCGGCCGTTGGAAACGGGCACCAATGTTTTACATGTGATTTTAGCGGGTCCCCGTAGGCTAGTTAATCTTATTTTCCATAACAAAAACAGCCTCGTTAGATGAAGTCTGTTCTGAGAAATTGGATGGTCATTCTCAAAATGGCAAAACGTAGTCTACTTCAAAGAAGACTCAACCCGGAAGAAGTTTTCTGGGTGCATTTTTTACTTTGCGGCCAATAAACTTCGATCTTTGAAATTGAAACTCTGAACGTTACGAACGCAATACAAACTACAAAACGTCAACAAAACTAATGAAATTGTGAATTGTTCGGAAGAAAGTAGAAAGATTTTTTGGGCAAAGTACTCTACCATTTAATACTTCTAAACAAACTAAGAATTTGTGATACGAGAGTCATACTATTATTTCTCCATGATATATTTTTCGAATCTGTCAATTTTAAGGTCTCGCTTACTCTGTTGTAAGTACAAAAAAACTTGTGTGAGCTATAATATTTTCCCTCAGAACTATTTAGCTTGTTGGATTTCACCCTAACATCATTACACGTTTATTTTACCTCAGTCTTTGAGTAGTGGAAGGTTCTTTTGTCTTTTTGGCATATGATGGAAGGAAATATGTTACTTGAAATCCATCGATCTAATCCTATATTAATTGAAGCTGTTGTTACCTTTATTTAGCCATTATGTCAATACAAAAATCAGCGATGGAGCTTACGCAACAGACTTTTAGTTTATTAACAGTGAGGAATCTTTTAATTTCACGAAAAAAACTTCATTTTTCGGAGGTTATGTGCGTACAATTGTTGAATCTATCATTTCTTTTCAATCCCCATTTTAAGGTTTAAAACATACCATTAAAATAATAAATTACAAATGGAGAAAGTTTTTCCTCTGGAACTTCATTAAATTTTGTTTCACCATGTTATTTTTGCACCGTACGATACCCAAACCTAACTACAGACAGAAGTTGAGCTCTAGTTTGACTTTTTGTCACTGTCATTTGGAGAAATGTATTGGCTTCCTCTCCTATCGTCATCTTTAAGTAAATTGGGTAAGTACCGTATTGTTTGGACTAGAAATACATTCTTGTGGGTTTAAAGCGTCTTTAACATACACTCAATAGTGCTTATGGTGTTATTAACGGTAATTAAGGGGGACTACAATACGGACGGATGGGGGCCTCTAATCGAGACAATACGGTAAGTAGTTTGAGCAAAAAGGCTGATGACCAGTAAGCGAAGCATGATATGTTGGGCAACTCACACCGTTTTTTACTCCTGTTCTGGCAGCCTTGTAAAAAAGTAATGAAAGGGCAAAACAGGCCTATGGATATTGACAGAACGGGAGAAAGTTGTTGATTACTATTACTAGTGGTAGTATTCCTACTTAATGCCGATAGTTAGTGGCAAGTAAGCGCTACATCGACATCGACAGACTTTTACTTGAAGACTTTCCCTCACTGGCACTGCTGTTGCTGACTTTTTAATATTATTATAACATAACTTTGTTACTCTGATGATGACGATGGCTGGTAGGTAGTAGACGGATTCCTTCACTCAGTCTTCAATTATTTGTCCTTTTTCCCTTCAACCTAGCCAAGTGGAAGTGAGTGAATTGGACAGGGCCAGCGACATATCAAACAGGGACATCAGGAAGGAGACAGGCGGAGAGAAGGAAGGACACAACAAGAAGGCTACGAGACAATGTTCCAGCCGACTGAACCAGCCAACATGGGGCCAAACTTTGGAGAAATCAGAATCCAATAAGAACTTAAGAATCAGTGCGTTCTGTCGGTGGATATGGAAGCAATCCCAAGAATGACAATACCCCGGCGTGGATAGTCAATGATACCAATAAGATATACTTTTGTCATCGTTTCGTATTTCTTTTTCAAATGCTAGGTCGGTCTTTCACCTTCTGAACAACTTATGACTTATGCTCTACAACTAGTACTACTACTACTACTACTATTACTACTACTACTACTATTCCTGCTACTACTACTACTACTTCTACGACTACTACTACTACTACTACTACTACTTCTACGACTACTACTACTACTACTACTACTACTACTACTACTACTTCTACGACTACTACTACTTCTAACAACTATAAAGTAGTGATGCTCAGTTTATATTTGCATGTAAAATCTGCACACTTTCTCTGCAAAAGAACACCCTTTATAGGAATCATTCGAATGAAGAACTTGTAAGGTTATTAATGGTAATTAAATGGGGCTACCATTCGAAAGGGGCCAGTATTTGAGGGAGACAACTGAACTGGTCGAGGTTATCCGGTACGTTACTTTTGCTTTTTCTCATTTTATAATGAGCCTGTCAGTCGTATAGTAAATTTCATCACACACTTTCTCCTAAAATAAAACTAATGAAATGAACTCTCCACAACTACTTCATTTCAGTTTCAGGGAAACTGTGTTCCACCATATCACCCTGATGCAACAATGTATTCCAGAGGAGCATTGGATCGATAGATTTAGGTATGAAGTGACTGTTGAACTTATTATGCCAAGAATCATCAAAATGTATGGATCACTTCAAATAAAATGTACATCTGATTAGAATTATTCAATTTTGCTTTGAATTTGAGAGATTACTAATACCCAATGGTAGATTGATGAATGAGCTGTAGTCATGTACTTTACCCATTAAATACTATTACACAATCCGACGATGCTGGCTGACCCTGTAATGAATGAGGGAGTAAGTTATATGCGTGACTTTGAAAGGAGTTTTCCTGTATTATATTTCGTAATAAACTATTTATGAGACAGAAAAGACAGTAGCAAACGGTAAGAAACCTCTTGGGAAATTAAATTCAATGACCAGTTTCCCCTAACGGTGAACTTATATTTGGCGAGCTGGGTAATGCAATTGTGAAATCTGAAATCAATCTTTGACAAACTATTACTTAAGCCTCTATTCTAAGTATAGAAACTTTTCGACATACTGAAATTAACCTTATTAACTAGCAAGTTGAAAGTATAAAAATAACTTTACTGACAAGGTAAATCGTTCTGTGGTTTCTTGCTTTCTTTTTCAATAATTATGCTATTTTTGGTTTAATTTAAAATGAAATACTAAATAAATTAAAACCTCTTTAAAATAACCATTCCAAAGTCCAAAAAGTAAGGAAGTCATTGTCAAAATCACTAACTGAGCCAATCAAGATCACTGCCTGCTTGGATCTGGTTGTTTGGTCGATATCTGACTTTAATACTTCTATAAAATGCAGCTTTCAATGCTGGAGTAACCTTAGAGAGTTTTGCAGTGGACGACAATTTTTTATTTTTTTTCAATTGAATAATAATAAACTGCTAAATGGCATCCTTACGATGTCTTACTCTCCTATCTCTTTCTACTTTTTATTTATAATGGATAACTTCAATGTTTATACTAATCTACAAAGGCAATCTTAAGAAGCATCCTAGCTCACATAAATTGCAGACGAGCATATCATTCTCAGATGGATAATAAAGATCTAACTGGTTTAATAAATGTTCATTATCCACCGTTTAAAAAGGCGTGAATAAGTTCATTCTTTGTGGTTTCCTTGCTCCTTCCTAGCACCAAATAGATGACGAGGTAAGGAAAAACGACGAGTTAGGATGAAAAATTGAAATTCGTTTATTTATACTTTGAGTAAATAATCGAAGTATTAGCAGGACAAGTAGTAATAGTAATAGTAGCAGTTTCAGTAGAAATAGGATGTTTTGGAAGTTGTGAATGAGGAATAAACAAAGGTCTTTATTATTAAAAGGGATTTGCATTTCTGCTGCGACTTCAAAGCCATAGAATGCAGTGGAAATAGTGACAGCGATTTAGGGAAGAACTGCTCAAGTTGCACTTGCATCCAAAGAAACACTAAACCACTTGAGCATAAAAAGGCGAGGGAGATGCAGGATGAAAGGGAAGTGGATTTAGCAGGGAAAAATAATAAAATCAAGGTTGTTGAACTTGGTCGTCGTCTCCAGTTTCAATGCATAACCCGCACCCCTTCCAGTTCCATCATCACCAGATAGCCACATTATTTATTACAACAACAACAGAATTTATTAATCTCCGTCTGCTGTACTGACTACTGCCACTACTATTACTACTACTACTGCTACTGCTACTACTACTTCTACTACTACTACTGCTGCTACTACTAATACTACTGCTACTACTACTACTACTACTGCTACTACTACTACTACTACTTCTACTACTGCTGCTACTACTACTACTACTGCTGCTGCTACTACTACTACTACTACTACTGCTACTACTACTACTACTACTACTACTACTACTGCTACTACTCTAAGCTAGCTGGATATTTCTAGCGATTTGAAATCAGTGCTGTCTCCGGACTCTGACTACGTTTATCTTGGCAGTACTAGCAGATATTTCTGTTCTACTTTTCGCTCTTCTGCGGTTCGTCTGCTTTATCCTTGCTCAATCTGTATTTTATAGTTTTTTCAATATCCTTTATAATGATGATTATGGATAATAAAACCCAACACATTTTGCGATAATTTATCTATCTACGCTCTCCAGCTGCTGCGAATAAGAAAGTATTAGGTTCTCTGTTTGGCCAGAAGCATGTATTAAAATGCATAAATAATCTTTTAAGTAAAAGCTTTCGATTCTACTGTTACTAGCTTTCTAAATTTCAGCTCCATCAATGTAGATCAGACTTATGCATCTACAGTTAAAACAAGCCGCTTCTTTGCATTAGTACATGAATAAATGTATAAGTGTAGCATTTCCCTTAGAACGATTAGTACTAGAGAATCCTTTTGATCTTTATGTCTCAGCGATAATAGTGGCTCTAATTTCATAACGGCTGCTGTCTACTGCTACTGCTACTGCTACTATTACGATGCACAGCTTTCTCTCTAATTTTGAGTATTTGTATTGTGGAATTGGTAGAAAGGATACGATTAAACTTGACAAATGTGTACGCATTATTAATTAAAATTGTATAAAGGCTTACATTTATTTATGAAGGGAATGGGTGTCAAGTTTCATTGTAGCTGGATTTACTCCTTGAGGCCTCGAGGACATTTGGAGTCTCTTATTTCTAAAGTGGAGATCACTTACAGGAATATTTCAATTCAGAAGGATTATCAAAAACCTTTAGTAGGCATCTCCACCTTCTCTTTCATTAATTTTCATAACCTAATACGTCAATACTTGTGATTTTACACGAAAAGGAAATCAATTGTGAATGCTTTGGGGTTTTATACCATTTGACTTAAGGCAGACCGTTTTACAAGGTTTTGGTTAGGAGATTTTTTACTTGGTTTGTTCATTTATATTAATTTAATTGAAAAAATTGTCAGTCCATTAATCGTAGTCGTAGTCGTAGTCATACTCGGATACACTACATGTGGAGTAGCACAAAAGTACCTAGTATATTTTTTGTACCGCCGTACGTACAAACATAGGAGTCAACTTTATAATAGATGGACGATTGCATGAAAAATCTCAAAGTGAATAAGCCGTTGGAAATAACCCTTTCCTTTCACTCGGTGTGTTTCAGATCCGTATTCCACCGAGCTTACTATAATGGCAAACTAACCAACCAGTTAGAATAGAAATAAACTTTCCTCTGCTTAAAAAGTACCTAGGGCTGTTAAAGGAATGATGAGCTTTTAAAATGGAGACTACCGACATTCAAATGTTATTAAAGTACAAAGATATGCACGTTTATTACATAGCATAGCACAGGTACATAGGTTTAATAACTAACTTAGCTGTAAAAATTCAGTGAGTTGTAAAAAAAAGAATAAAAAGAAGAATAAAATAAACATAATACACATCGGCATTGTCTGCTTGTAGCACAAGTATTTAAACCCGTCCAGTGTTTATAAATCCCGATTACAACTTTGAGCTTTAAATTTATCCAAGAAATAAATAGTGAAAGCCCGCATAACTGAAGAAGGTTGGGTTACAAAATATTGTTGCAATGAATAAAACTAAAAGATCATAGGTATAATAATGATGCATCCCTTTTCTGCTTCTGTCAAGTAATACCGGATAATAATACTTTTATTCAATGCACATACCTACTACTTACCTAAATAGTTCAATATAATAATAATAGCATAATAAAAAGAGACTTTACTACTACTACTACTTCTACTTCTACTACTACTCCTACTCCTACTCCTACTCCTACTCCTACTCCTACTCCGACTACTTGTACTACCACTTCCTACTTCTGTTACTACTACTTCTATTAATACGGCATGAGTCAGCCAGGTTATTGCAAATATTGGAATTTTTAGTAGACTGGAAGGGTTTCTCAGCTATAAGGCTTTCTCCATACTTGATGATAAACGGGGTTTGTATGCAGGTTGCAGTTATATTATTATCTTACAGTTTGGGTTCTCCAGACTTGAGCCAAGTTTACTTTACTACTACTACAAACTCACCACGTGCCGAGAGAAATCCACCCCCCTCGATCGATATTTTTACGCCAGCCCTCTCAAGTTTACTTCTGCTCCTTTATAAAAGACAAGGGATTGTATTCTACTGCAACTACTACTACTGTGGAATTATACTATACTATTATGTGACGAACTCAACGAACTTATCTAGATTTTAGACATTCCCGACTCATGATGATGATGAGATGATGGTATGCTAATTTTTTTCATCTTTAGAAGAATCTACTGGGTTAGAATTCAAATATGTTTGCTTTGGTGAGTCTCACAATACTCAGTTTCGTTGAACTTTTAAGTTTTTACATCCGTTGGTCACTTATGATTGCCAAAGGGAAAGAGAAAGGTGAGATAAAGCTAAATACTGCTTCTTTTCTAAAATGTATCATTAAATTTCACATTAAACGTTTACTGCACAATGGAATATCGAGAATATATTTGCATGAGGATTGAGGTTATTTTTAGACTTGACATACGGTATTGTCTTGATTAGTGGCCTTCCTCGAATAGTAGCCCCTTAATTACAATCAATAACATCATAAACTTTATTTAATTGTGTCTAAATTTGCATTTAAAGCCCTCAGAATTTATTTCAAGCCTTAGCCTATCTATTAGAGTATCAAAATAATAAAAAATTAAAGAGAAAACAAACGTTTCAACTTGTAAAATTAAATACATAGTCTTGAAAGGGATGCATGAGGAGTTAAAAAGATTCAAAACTCTTAAGGATGATCATGACAAACCCAAAATAGATGTTGGCCATTTTTACAGAGATAAAAAACAGAGCTTATGTTTTGTCCCCGTTATTCCACTTCTTATGATGACACGTTTATCCACTGTCCTCTTCCATGTAATGTAGTGTCAGTAAATTCTACTAAAGTCCTAGACAAAGTACGGAGTGCTATAGAGTATTACAATAATATCATGTGTACACAATAAATGTTTCCATCTCTACTGTACTCGTTGTTCGGAGTTATTTATTGAATTACCAACCACCCATTTTGTTCAAGAGGATAGTAAAGAACCCAAAGTACGGATGAGAGATACTAAAAAGTAGCAGAAACCACCACATGAGTTAGCACAAGTAGCAGTAGCCATAGCCGTACAATAATAGTAAAATATCTAGAGCGATCCTCAGGCAAATCTACGAGTCCTTATAAAAAGTGAAAGTATGGAAAGCTTCCGACAAAATGTAATGTCATACTTTGCGCCTTATTTATAAAAACAATTTAATCATTTTAAAAAGCTCTAGCAGTTCAATAATTAATATTAGAACCACAAAAATTTATTTACAAAAGCCCATAGATCTGAGCAAGACGGGATACTAGAAGACTACCGTTTTGTTGACTCCCAACCCTCAATAGTCAACAAAGTTGCATAAACAATAATCTACAGAAAGCATCCCAATAATACTTCTTATTCTCATGAAAAAACCCAAAGCTAAGCTACTTTCCTCCAGTGCAGTAGTAGTGAGAGTCAACAGTAGAAGTTACTGGAGAAAGGTTAAGCTCAAGTGCCAACTTGCCTTAAGCTTTGTAGAGTGTTAAGACTTGAGGGTTTACAGTCCTGACCAGTCCATATATTTAATATCCAACAGTAGATATAAAAAAAAGTACTAGAAAGGATGCTTGGATGGAATCTTTTTAACTTTTTAGTGAAATGTTAGCATGGACACTTTAACTGACATGCACACATTCGATTTGATGGTATTACTTTTTCTTGGTTGGTCAAGGGATTTCCTTTTTGTCACTAGCCTTTCCTGATGTACTTTTATTACTAGGATTGACACTGCTGAGCTTTGTTTTTATTTTTATCATGCATTACTTTATCTGATAGAAGGCTAGATATTCTGGGTGTGGAAACGACTGAGTAGCAGTTGCTAGGTTATTAGAATGTTATTGGCTTGCTCGTAGTTGGTTTCGCATACTATAAAATCAGCCAAGGGGTGGCAGATAGCTGGACTTTAATGGGCTTAGATCCCTTCTTGCTTTGACCGTTTGCAAGTGTTTAATGGGAAATAAAACAAAATGGGAAAGACCCAACACGGATAAGCTTGTTTATAGACTGGAATATTTGGGTTAAAACCATTTAATGGGGGATTTTATTGCATATTACTCCTACAAAAGTGTAGCTTAACTGACGTGAGTCAGTGTCATGTAAGTTGTAAGATGGTGATGTAGTCAAGTCGAGGGTCAGAGGTGACGTTTCAAGAGTCGCTAGGCTGAGTTGTGAAAGGTGTACGCTTCTTTTTAGAAAATATATGCTGGGTGATGTCTATAATAAAAACAAATTCCATCCTCACAATTCAGCTTCAAAAACAACAAAATAAAGGCCGACAGAGCCCACTTCCCCCCGTCCTTTTACTGTATTTTATTCCAAGTTTTTTTTTATAGAAGGAATAATGCATAGGAAGCCCTGAATAAACGATGCTCTCCAACGAACAACTGGCTTTCAGTTTTTTATTCGTACTCCAATTTGCCTCAGCTCATCATTCATCATTTGCTGTGAAATGAAACTTAAAGCTCTTCCCAGCCGTTCCCTTGTTTGAGGATGGAAAGAAGAAATTCCAATTTGCATAAATAAACGAATCGTTAGTGTATCCCCCTTAAATTTGAGATATTTTGCTAGACTTACAAAAACTACATTCTTCACCTTCCAAAATGAATGAAAGCAGATTCATCCATTCATGTCTTTGAATCCTTGTCTTAAAACCCTTTTGTTTTTTTCCGTTTTTTTATGCAAGTTTGGAAGAAGCGTGAGTCAAAGTTGGAGTTGATGCTTTATAACTCCAAAATGAATGAACAATATGTAAGTGTAGCAGAGTCAAGTTCAGCCAAATAACAGTATCACTTTTCACTACCCGTTTTTTCTTCACCACAATAAAAAGTTTTCTCTTCCTTCTCCAGGGTTTTGTGTCTGGGTAGAACTTTTCCCATAACGATTCTTAAATATCCCATTACCACATATCAGAGTTGTAGTAGTAAATAATAAATATCCATAACGTGGGCTGTACTTAAATACCAATACTACTTACTATCGCACAAGGGTTGTCGCTTCATTGTCATTTAATTCACGTTACACGTGAAATGAGCAGTCAATCTGAGAACTGATCCTTGTGCTGCAGTAAGTCTTCTGTTAACATGAATAAATGGATAAAAAGGGATGTGTGCATCGGGTTTAAAAGTTTTCACCCCTTTTTCAATAAATTTAATCGGACTGGAAGGAACTTTTCATTCTTGGATCTGTCTATGCATGAATTTGAATGGGATGTTGATGATATATCCACGTTGGTTGGGATATTTTATTCTAGGCTGGTTTAGATTAATAGCAAACTGTCTGGTGGTTGACGGCCAGCAGTAGTTTTATAGAGTGCATATCTTACTTCATACATATTTATTATATTATTCTCTCTCTCTTCCAACTTATCCATCCGTCCAATCCCTGAAATATAACCTGACAGACGGAACAATCCAGTATCGCTTTACTTGATTGTAGCGGAAGGAATTCATCCGTCCGAATAGCAATAGCTAGGAGGTCAAGTCCACCCGTCCCTAACGTAATGTTTGAGTTCCGCTACCGTGTGATTCCCCCATCTAAATAAATCCCCGTGTGTTTTCATGTTAAAAAGTCCCCTGTAGCATTTTTTTAATTCTTCCATTTAAAAAATAATTCCCCAGGGGGATTGAAACCGTAAGTACGGTATGTATTCAATGAATGCATGTATTCTGTAGCATTTTGAGGAGGAAACGGCAGTAGTGTGTAATGTGTAGATCAATGTTGCCCTTACTTTAGAATCGGTAGTGGTAACAGTAGCCAGAGTCTTTAGATATTGGGTGAGGGGATTATATATATTATGTTCCAAAGTTGTGTTATGTTGTAAGTATGGATGGTGGGGATGGGAATGATGATTCTGGGAATACCCGGGTAGCCTGTGCGTGAGTTGCATTGTGAATTTACAAGTTTTTTCCCTCTTTTTCTACCTATCATATCGCAGCAGTAGTAGGTACTTACGGGTAAATTCGTACCCCGGTTTTTCAACCAATAATCAAATGGACGGGCTTTCATCTTTATCCCTCGTCGCGTGCCTGTCTTGGTAATGTGTGTTTCGGATTTAGCAACCAGGCAGAGGGTTATCGTATCGTGTGTATCTTCGGGTTTTTATATGGCTTAAACCAACTCGACCAATACGCATACTTACCCCAAGTGCTTCTTCTACATGGGTATTTAGATTATAGTTCCTTCTATTATTTCCTAAGTACTTCCTCAGAATTGGAAATATCGCATCGCATAGCATAGGCGCAACCGGCGTGGGTACAAGGGTACATTGTATCCTTTGGTGTATTCATGTGCCAACTAGAATTTTAGAAATGCTCTATCCTTTACATGTTAAACAGGCTCCGCCCATCCAAACCCATCCCTATCCTTTAATGTTTTTGTACCCACTGGTACCCACTCTTGGTTGCGCCTATGTCGCATATGCACCATGTGGCATCGATTTTTCTTCAAAGATCTATTCTTAGATGAATTTTGACCAAAAATTGGCAACTTACTCGACTTCATTGATGAAAATTGTTTACTGGTCAGTAAAGGTGAGGATAATGGTGCTAATGACGAAGAATTACATCTTATCTAAAGTGCTCAATATTAGCAAAGATTTAATGGTTCTTATCCGTCCGTCGTTAAATTTTATTGGTACTTTAGCCGTTTCAAAAGTAACAAATTTAAAAGCATTGAAGAAAAACACAAAGAAAACAAGGGAAGTATAAGCTTGGCAGTGGCAGCGGAAAGTCTGTATTACATTCTTTCAGATAACAAGTTTCATTCACTTTGCTGGGTTATAAAAAAAAGAGTCGTCCACGAGGACAAGCCACGCTTCTTGACGTTTTCAAAGCCTCCCGTCTTGTCTATTTTACTGATAGAAACCTACGGATCCGATAGTAAAAGACATGTGCGTGCAGGAGAAAGGTTTTATTATAGATCGATATATCTTCCATCAAGTTACTAATAAGTAAGGTTATTGGATATATCCGGCAGTAGTAGTAGTAGTAGTAGTAGTAGTAGTAGTAGTAGTAGTAGTAGTAGTAGTAATAGTTGTAGTAGTAGTTGTAGTAGTAATAGTTGTAGTAGTTGTAGTAGTAGTAACAGTAGTAGTAGTAGTAGTAAAAAGTTTAGTGAAAGTAACGGATGCGATAGCAATGATAGTGGTCTAGGGAGGTTTGGAAGGAGTAGGATGATATTTTTACTTTTTGAGGAAGTTGAGAGTTTACATTATTATGAATTATGATTATTATGAAATTGCATTGAGTATTGAGAGCTTTACATGTATCATGGATGGTACGTAAATAACCGTTCATATTTTAGCTGTACACTATGCTAAAAGAAGAACGAGAGAAACTTTCGATTATGCAGAGCACAGTTTAGCCAAGGTTATGCATGTTAAATTTTTACAGCGGCTGCCAGATTAGGTCTGTTTATTGTGGAACTATGTAGCGTTGAGTGCAGCAGTTGTCTACCGCTATAAAGGGTAACTGGAGGGTGGCGGTAAGTTTTGTCGGACGGAGTGGGACGACACGGTACGAACTGGAGGCCGTTTACCTCCCAAAAAGTGAGGGAGGATTGTGATCGGAGGGAACTAAGGAAGCTGGTATGACAGAAAGCGTCTCAAAAGTCTAAATAATCCCACACCCTCTTTCAGCTTAGCTCCAGCTCTCCGTTCATGGTCACCGTCAGTCTCACAAAGAGGCAGTTATAGCCACGGAGAACACCGTCTACTTAGACAAACCCAAACGACGACGAGGAAACCCCCCTTGGGACATTTACTTTGGAGGAAGAGAGACATTACATTGCCTCATGCAAGGAACTCACCACTGTTTCCAGTTCGCACTTCCATGAATATGAATACACGCAGTTTTGGTAGCTTTTTATTTATCTTCTTACGACTTGCAATAACGAAAAAAATGGGACACTGTTAAAGGATGCCTATAAGAATCGATACAACGACAGAAGATTCACGGAAAATTAACACATCGACAAATGATACACGGAAGAATTGACACAGCGACAAATGATACACTCACGAATTGATACATCGACAAATGATACACGGAAGATTTGATACAGCGACAACGGAAGCACGTATGCTTTTTTACAGCGACAAAAGATACACGCATGAATTGACACAGCGACAAAGGATACATGTAAGAATTAATAAAGCGACAAAAAATATGCGCACGGATTGAACCAGCGACAAATGATACACGCACGAATTGACACATCCACGAATGATACACGGAAGATTTTATGCATCAACAAAGGATACACAAAGGATACACACGTAAGAATTGATACAACGACGAAGGATAGACACAAGAATCGATAAAGGGTTAAAGCGAATGAAATTGTATGATTAATTCGGCAGGGACAAAAAAAATCAGCGTTTAGCTGGGAAAAGGGAGGAGGCTAAGATTTAGTTGAGGACGTTGTATGGATAAATAGAGGATGAGGATGTGTAATATTCAATTTGGAACGTGCTAGTAAAGTGGTATTTAGATGTTGAGATGAAGAACCACTTTGTCTCCAACGGTAGACCGGTGGCCGGACGGATGCGATGCGGAAGCAGACACAGAGCGGAGCGGACGATGCATGAAGCGGACACTTACTTTCACCACGTCTACTTATCAACACCTTTACTTCTGCCAAATCTTCTTCTTAGGTATACCAATTTCTTCCGTATATTGGATTGAGGGTGTATCAATTTCTGATGTGGAAGGTATTCACAGTTTCTGAGGTATAGAAAACTTAGCAATGCAGGAAGGGAAAGTTCATAGATGAAAGAATTCATAATAAATCATTCATAAAAATGAAGCGTTGCAACAACAAATACTGACCATGTGCATGTCTACCTGGATTCACCCTCAGTTTGGTAAATCTTTTTTTGGCAAAGCCTGAAACCTTACATTGGCAAACGATTTAAATGGCGTTTGCAAAGTGGCAAAAAATTAATTTATAAAAATGCAAAGTTGCAAAAAATTATGAAAACGCAAATTGGCAAATTATCAAAAACAACATTTAGTCAGTTAATTATCTTAAAACAATGCAACTCAGGTTAAACGATCTCAATTCACTGGAACCCTCTCAGCTAATTTTTTAATCCAAACGTGAAATTGGAGTACCGTTTGCGTTTGTAACTTATAATTAATTATACTTGCGAAATCGTTTTTTTTAAGTGGAAGATTATGCTTGACAAGAGTATTTTCAACGTGTTGTTGCTCGTTTTGTATGTTAATTAAAAATCTCCACATACTTGAATTAGAATTATGAACATTCCCCATAAATCTATTATGCCAGCCCTCTACAAAATTTGAAGTTCTAGGCTGTTTATTAAGAACCCTTGAACCCTTTCATATACATTCCACATATCTATTGGAAAAAGAGGTTCCCGAAATGTCCTACCTGTATATGTTTCCTAAAAGTAGTCAGCAAACGCATGCAAATCTGCAGGCAGCAACGGATACACTTGCTTGAACCTTTTCTTTACATCTTTAGTCTCTGCATGGACTTAATATGCAGATTGAGCTGATAAGCTAATCATTTTTTCAATTTCGCCACTTCAGCGTTTTAAAAATTGTACTTTTTTTCAGTTTTGCCACAGTGAGTTTTGGTTTTGATTTTTAAGTTCCAAGTTTGCCAGACCGAGGTTTGCCTGATGGACTACCGTCTACCTGACTACAAAGGCTATATGCAAAAGTGAATCTGAATGTGACGTCTGTAAAATAAAACATAGTTAGAATTAAGCTGACCAGCAGGAGAACTTAATGATAACCAGGCTATGAATAATATGTGGCAATTCCTAACTTATCCGCCCTAGTATTAACCACCAACCGAATTGATAAAAGAATTTTGGACCCACGGAATCTTTTTAAATCCAACTAGAAAATGTTAATATGAATGAAAAAGAATTATGGAAGACGAACAATTCAATAATCCGTTGAAATGAGCATCCTTGCAAAAAGTGCGTATCAATGAATTTCCTGTGAAGTTAGATTTAACCAATGTGAGCTTATGTCATTTATCAATATCTAACTCAGGATGCCAGGGAAATGATTCAACCAGCATCATATCGTCATCATAAGTCGATAATAAAAGACGTCATTTACAAATACAAACAAAGCATGCATTAATCAAGAAGGGATAATCCTTGGCTTACTCTTTAACACGTAATTCCGCCTTTGAATCGCTGTCAAAATGTTTAGCCAGTAGTAGTTTCCCTCATTCAGAAATTAGCAAGGGGATAGCTCCGGTTTTACTTTCAGCAATTCTTTCTCCATCTAGTTGAATCAACTTACATTGAATCAGGATACGAGGCCGGAGACAACTTTACAAAAAATGCTGTCTCAGAACTAGATGAACAAAGGCTGGACTCGGGTTTACTTTTTCAGAAATGCTAATTAAAGCTTTCCATTTGTCATTTCATTTACTTAGAGAAATACCGTATTTCCCGATTTAATTCCCCCCCCCCGAAATAATTCCCCCCCGGTATAATTCCCCACTACCTTTCCATGTTAAAAAATTAAATTTTCCCTATCTTGTCCATGTTAATACAATTTATAATTTTTCCTTCGAAACAATAATTCCCCAGGGGAATTAAATCGGGAAATACGGTAGTCCATAAATATCCAAAAATAGCTCGTTTCAGAAAAGTTATAACCTCCGACGTTGTCAAACAGATGCCCATTTATATGACACTATATGGTTGGTCTCCAGATGATAAAAAGCATGCACTTATCAATCCTTCAGTTATCCTTCTTACTATGCAAAATAATGACAAACTTTGCTGACTGCTAATTTCATAACGGTTTATTCATTATTTTTGAAAATAAAATCATTTTAAATTAACTTTCCTTGGTTCAACATTGATCAGAGAAAGTTAGACTAGCGCTGCGTCGTAAGCCTTACATTATTCCGTTGCATTTCAAAACTTCATCCCAGTCAACCGGATTCTTGAATACTTCTTGCTCAAGCCAAACTTCGTAGTTATCTTTAAATGTATTTGTTAGCTGGACCGGCCGCCCCAATACGGATGTCACACATTTATCTATCGGTTCGAAGTCTGGTAAAATCTAAGAGATTAAAACAACAAACATTAACAGCTAGCATAGTAAGAAAAATCGGGGTTTGAACAAAAATTGCTGAGATTATACAGCCCCGTAAGTTATTTAGCTAAAAGTTCGGATACCTGCCCATCACTGACTTTTGTCCTAATACATATAATAAATTCAAAAATGATAATCCATACCTTCGAAGCATCCCCGTATCTCCGGTTGTTAAATCTGTCAACCGCAGCACGTAGGGCACACTCCTCAGCCTGAAAATCCCATGGCCGAGCATCCAAGTCTAATATAAAGACCGATAACTCATCATCAGAAACTCCTAAACATTGTGATCGGGAAGGAAAAAAGCGTCCAGTATTAGTTAAAAGGGAAGCAAGCTATTAAACGTTAAGTTCAGTTTAGCACTAGCTTTCCCCAAGTTACAGTCACCGATTTCAAACCCATGCTACAGAAAAATCAAACTTTCATCCACTAAGAATCTAAAAGTAGATCACTAATAAATTATCATCATCCTGAGAGTCATTCTTCCACCCCGTGTAATGTTAACATTCACCATTAATCCCAACACCATATTACTCGATAAAGACAATCAATGACTTCATTTTCATAAATATAAAACGTTCACCCTTCAAACATCTAACATTGATTATATTTATCAACAATACCACCACCAATCACATTCATTCAATATTTAACGATTGTTTCTTCTTACTTCCAACTAAATCACACAAGGGCAAATGTTGTTATTCACTCGTACTACATAAAGCGTTTTACCACTACGAACTACAGCGTGAAATTGGGTTGGCAGTTATTGCTTGTAGAAAATAGGTATTTGTGAGGACAAAGGAATAAATAATCTTGAAAAAAAGTTAATTAATTGGAAAACTCATTAAATAGTTGACAGAACAGGTGAGTGAGTTAGGAGTGAGAGATTGGAATTACAATTTGAATAGTTTTATCAGTTACAGTGAAACAGAAAAACGTTAAAAATGAATAAAGTGATATAGACTGCATAAAAATGACTTTGATAATTTTACTGTACTAAAACTAACCGTTTCCATAGGCCCAGTCATCAGTTAGTCGATGCCGTACTTTCTGGTATATAGCAGACATAGTTTTCATATTTGCTTTTCGCCACTGCCTTCCTAAATACTTGGTTTGCATTTTTAGTAGCTTTAGAATGTACAGTTGTAGCAAGGGATGTTTAACTCTTAGAGAGCGCTTTAGAATCGGGGCTGATTTGAACACAACCAACATCTGGAAATGGAACCAGAAATTACTGATGGAACCTATATTGATAACCCTATACGGAGTAAAGTTTTATAAATCACAAACCATAATTCGTGAATGCTTCCATTTGGTTAACTTATTGAGTATTCTAAGCAGGTTTATGCAGGCAAAAAGATTACGCCAACAATAAGGCTGGGGTTCTCCTAGCTCTAAACTTTCAGGTGTGAGTTCTGGTGGCTCTCCCAGAACACATGAAGGGAAATCTGTCAAAGCAATCCTACAAAATAAGTTACAAATCTTTAGAAATGAGTTTCCTGAATGGAATTTACTTAAGTAAGATGAGTGAAGGAGAGCATACGCATTTTTCGCAGTTATATAGGCAGTAATGTTTTGATTGAAGAACTTCAGAACTAGTGGGATACAATTGGCAAACACTAAATGCTGTGAAATGAATTCGAACTGGTAGACGTGATTAATTTTTGTGTGCTTCAGTAGAAGAAGAATTATTGCTGAGATGGCTTTTACAATAATTTCTTTATGGCGAGCGACATCAATTCCCAATTTCATCGACTGAACGACTGTCACCCTGCAATAAAGGAACCATGCGGTTATTTTACTAAAACCTTCAGCTGTTGGGCATTAATGATGTTATTAATACAAAGATAACTCACGGCATGTCTTCAGGTAATACATCAGCCATAATGTTAATAGACTCCGATTTACTTTTCGAAGTTGGAGCTGCAGCAAGGAGAATCTTTAACAGGGCTATAATATACTGCGGTAAGTTGGGAAGCATTGATGAATAAAGGGCTTCAATTCCAGCTGTTGGAATGTCCCCTTCAAAGTCTATCATTGAGAGTGGATGCTTCCAAAGTTCTTCTTCTCTATTGATTTGCCACTCGCTTAGCGAAATATAGATGTGCTGGAGAAAGGGAAAACTTTTTAAAAAAAAATCTAAAAACGTAGAAACGCAGGACACCATACTTTTTATGACATTATTACCTGTTTCAAAACTTTAACACCTTCATGAATCGGAGCAGGAAGTCCGGCTAAAGTATCTCTATCACCATGAATAGGGAATCCTACAAACTTCAACCTTGACGTTTCCAGAAAAGCGTCCAAGTCTTTTTGTCGAACTTTTGGAGTCCACGGAAGCCCTAGAATAAAAACACCAGTTATAGAAGGTACATTATGATATGAATGATGTATTATTTACTACAGGGTATCCCTGCACCTTTATTTTTAGAAGGTAACGGAGTCATTGGTCTGGGAGAAGGTTGAGGTAACTGGCCTGACTCCTCCATTGCTCTTCGTTCTTCAATTTCTGTCATTTCGTCTTCCATACTGTTATCAGCCATTTCCAGTTCTAAAGTGGCAGATTCGTCTAAACTACTTTGTTTCATTAAACTCTGTTAAAGAAGTCAAATGAGATTAAATGCCAGGTGGAACAAACACGTAATAAATTGAAATGCATCTTCACATACTCTTCTCAAAGGACGAAGGTTTCGCCTCTCGTTTTGAGCATCTAAAAGATCAGTAGCACTAGCCGGTGGAGAAGCTGCCCTCATTGTCTTTGCTATTTCTATAGTGTCCTCAGTGACAAACGGTAGACCGGCCAACTTTCTGTACTCGGCTATACAAATGTAAATAAAATATTCAATTGAAATCCTCCCATGCAAATGATAAAACAACTGAAGCTCCTTTAACTACTACCTTTAAGCTCACGCAGGTCCTGAGTACCACCAAGCGATACTAGAAGAACTTTCCATAGAAGCAGGAGGACCTTCTTAATAGGAAAATGGGGTGCAGAGCCACCGCAAAACTTTATAACCATATTTAGTAATTTTGTTGCTAGTAATTCATCTCTTATAGGTTGCCCTGTTGAGTAAATACAATCCAAATTAACTAATAAATCCAGTGCAGTGGCTGGGTAGCTAGAGATTACATGCATATCCACTGAAAAGCCTACCTATTTCAATTTTAAAATTAATACGTATTTCTTCAAATTCATCTGTATCATCGTCAGATTTAGAACGGACCGTTTCCACCATAGTGTACAGTATACTCAGAATCACTCGAAGGTCCGCAGAGTCTGCTAAACTCACCGCTGGTTTACGAATAGCAAGCGGTCCACATCTAGATAAAAGTAACTACTTAATTACACAATCCCAACACTATTATTATAACAAAGCTCTTAACTTACTCGATTTCTAAACTCAAAAGGTCCACTATAGCCAGGAAAACCCCGTGTTTAAGCAAAAGAGAAATATTATATCTAGTCCACTGCTGCTGCTCCTGGTCCGACTGAACTTCACTCCAACAACCCTAATTTAAAAAAACGAATAAAAATTACCAATCTTTCATAATATGTATGTATTTTTACGAAAGTAAAAAAAACCCACCAACCTGAGCAATATAGAGCAGAGCCCTTGCTGCCTCTGCCCTCTGATCTTTGTTGGACAACTCCAAATGATTAATGAGTCGTAGGACAGCCAATTTTCGGAGTTCGGGATTGAGTCGCTGCCACTGCAGGGGGATTTCCCACTTGGTCAACAAGCTCTCGTACGCTGCCAGATTTCGCTTGAACTCCGGAACCTCCGTGTAGCTGTACAATTCGGATACTTCGTTGGGATAAATGTCCGCATCCTCGTAGGAAAACTCGAGTTCGGAACTCTCGTCACAACCACCTCCCTCCGACTCTTGTCTCTGACGACGGATAAGGTCACGGATTTTTGATATCCCGTTCCTCTCCACCCCTTCCCCTCCGTCCATCATCATCATCCTTCACTCTGTGTTGAAATTATAGCAGTTTTATACTAGTTTTAACTCCTAATTCCCCAAAATTCAAAATTTTCTTGCCTAATTAAGCCTCACGACAGCTCTGCATCCATATTTTAACGGCTAAATACCCAAAATCTACACTTTTCTTGCCTAAATGAGCCTCACGACAGTTCTGCATCCTAATTTTAACTGCTATTTCCCCAAAATCCATACTTTTCTTGCCTAATTAAGCCTAAAGACAGCTCTGGATCCGTTTTTACAGTTAATTCCCCAAAATCCACACTTTTCTTGCCAAACTAAGCCTGACGACAGCTCTGCATCCTAATTTTAACTGCGAATTCCCCAAAATCCACACTTTTCTTGCCAAACTAAGCCTAACGACAGCTCTGCATCCGTTTTTACAGTTAATTCCCCAAAATCCACACTTTTCTTGCCAAACTAAGCCTAACGACAGCTCTGCATCCGTTTTTACAGTTAATTCCCCAAAATCCACACTTTTCTTGCCAAACTAAGCCTGACGACAGCTCTGCATCCTAATTTTAACTGCTAATTCCCCAAAATTCACACTTTTCTTAAAAGCCTCACACCTGCTCCGCATTCCAAAATACGGATCAACCAAGAAACCCACAAATAATTAATTACACCCTTTACCTGCAAAATTAATCAATTCTTCCTATACTTACTTCAAAATAATAATAACCATTTGAAGTAAATTGCTAAAGTCAATTTTGTATACGTAATTCAAGGGATAAAATCCCCTTTTTTTTAAAATTACAAAATAAAAATGAACCCAAAATGTCCCCTACTTACCTCAATATTGTATTTTGGTTGTAAAAGGGTCACCCAGTATTGATAACCGGACGTCCAAAAACCCAGATAACCCTTGGCCTCTTTTTATACGGTTTTTTTTCTATAATAAAAAACCGAGTGAATTAAACCGGTGAAGAAAAAACCCCGAGTTTTTCTCCTCTCCGACTTCTACTCATGGATTCCCAGGATGGACACAGTTTTAAACATTTATCAATTAATTCCATAATTAGAACATTTCATTTTGGAATTTATTTTATTTAGAAATACATTTTTCGAATGTTTTTTATTTTATTTTTTAAAAAAACTGTTTTTTAATAATTGGGTTGAATTAAGTGCCAGTTGTTGGCTGAATATTGACACTTTTTGGGTAGTTTTATATGGAACTTTTGGGGTGCACTCACGCAGTGCTTCGTAGGAGAGGAGGAGGACAGGGTTATTTACCAGATTCGAGTGGAAGGTGTGTACGGGCCTTTTGCTGGTTATTTCAGGGAAGGTAGGAAGCGGGATCTGGCCGGGGAGAGAGGAACCTTGGTAAAAACCGCTAGAGAGGTCTTCCTCTGTTTTAATGACTTTGGGAGAGCTGGAGAGTTAGTTTGGAACGGTTGCGAGTTGCTATAGATATCCCTTTGCAGGGGCTTCTAATGATTTTTAAGGGTAAAATTTGGTAAGGAAAGCAGAACTTTATGGGGTTATTAATGGTAATTAAGGGGGCCACTTACTACATGAGAGGGGTCACAGTTCGGGGATATACGGTACTTTAAAAGCATAAATGCAAATTATGAGATTGCCTTTTATAATATTATTTAAAACATATTTGGATGAATTAAAAAAAAAATTAAGGTCTCGTTCTACGTTGGGTGTAATGAAGGCTAAGAAGTTGTTTTTTTATTTAATTTATAGATGCATGCTTATGGTTGTAGATCAGTTAGCAAGTTAATTAACCGCGAGGTATTTATTTAATTAGTTTTTAGAACTAAGGAAAGGAGAAAGGCTTAAAATAACCAAATGACAGAGGTAATCATACAAAAAGTGTTGTCTAGATTAGCCGGCCGTTGCTACGAATAAATGCTTGCAGTTTTCTAAGGACCTGTTGTAACATAACAATTAAAATGGGCTTTTGGGGTTTTATTAATAATAAGTAAGGGGGCTTCTGTTCGGGAAACGCGGTACTTGGTATTTCTTCAACCTTAATTCTAGTTCTGAGACGAGTCAGATACTTTTGAGTAAAGACAATTAGCATTTAGTACCTGTACGGTAATAAAACCTGCCCTTGCCAAAAGACATCGTCTACATTTAAACACAATGGACCCACATCGACCGTCACAGAATCCATAGACTGACAGCTACTGAATGAATTGGTGAAGAAAGCAATTTGTGTGCTTTTATAAAAAATATAAAAAAGTACCGTAAAACTTTAAACAGAACCCCCCGAGTTGTATTAATGCTCAACTCACGCCTACTAATAGATACAACACGCGTTCTATTAGAAGTTTTACGGTACTTCTATTCACTCCCGTTGTTCATGGTTTTGTAAATGCTACAACTGGTTCTTTGACAATTTTACGACTCTCAAGAGATCACCTGAAATAGGAAAGGGTTGTGTTTTGAAGTAGAACTCTACTCAATGCAAACGGTACACCGAAGTATTGTGTCTCTGGTGTCCTATTACTTCTTTCCAGGTGCTGTATTATGAAACTCTTTCTGATGAGATGCTGCAGATCTTACTGCTACATTATGAAACTTTTTTTTTAAAAAAAATGGATCTCGGGAGAATTGATCTGAAATGAGATTGATGAGCTATGGTGAAGCAGAGTGGCAGCGTTTGTGTTCGATTTCTTTTTAGTATCCGTGTCTCATAAAATCTTCATCTTCTGTACTTTTGGTTCCTTTACATCTCTCTCAACCTTGATCTAGTTCTTATCATCGCTTTTTTAAATCAGAGCAGCAGGTAGGAAATCAGATTGGATTTTGTAGGCTGTTTACATATTTTGGCCTTTCTTAAAGGATCCTGACGCTGACTGACAGAAGAAATTTCATTAAAGTTAGTTTGACACTTATTTTTACGGACTCTTACCATTGACAAAATAAAATATAGAACTGCGGATACCGTTATTTATGATTCTGTTCTTAAAACATTTTTAGCCCATTCTAGGGCTAAAGTATGGGATTGCTGTGTCCGTCGGTCAGCACGATAACTCTCGAACGCGTAGCACCACCGACCTCAAAGTTGACATACAGGTTTCTTGTATACATTTAGGAGCTAAGTTCAAATATGAGCCAAATCGATGAACCCAGCGACCCGTGGGGGTCATCTTAACCCCCTGGCCCCCACGTTAAAAACAAATGTGTGCAGAAAAGACAAACAGTGATAAATTTTATTATTTTATTTATTTATAAATTTAAATTTCTCCAAGGCGCCCAAGGATGGGCTCTGCTAGCTGCACTCGGAGGTTTTTTTATTTCTCTTCAACAAATCATGACCCGTTTCTTCCATTCGTTTGCAAATTTTCGACAGTCAGTGTTTCAAATAAATAGTGCAGTTTTGTACACGAAACCTTAACTTTTTTCAGTTAAAAAAATAGTACAGTTTTGTACTTGAAACCTTAACATTTTAAAGTTAAAAAATAGTATAGAAGTTCTTCTATGCATTAAGCTCTATGATGCGATAGGACTGTGCGGTTGGGCTAAGAATCTACCACAAAGTAACGTAAAGGGGGAGAGAGAAAATGGGAAACATGCGTCTGAAATGCTTTCACCCAGTCATATCTACCGAAATACGCGTTTGGCTCAGAGACAGCAGTATCTTATCATGTTTCTGTATTACTTACTATCAGGTTTTTATACGGAACTATAGAACTAACTCTGGTAATTCAAAGGGCAACGAACTCGGTTCGCGTTTATAAACGCACCCTAATGTAGCCTACGGAAACCAAAGCGGCCACCAGTTAACATGGGAAAAATGATGACCTACACTGTTCGCCTTCGTGAAACATTCCAAAAAATCTTCTTAAAGTAAAAATTTTCCATCCGAAACAAAAAGAATGGGTTCCCCAAGTTTCCCCGAAACTGAATAAATCGGTTTCAAATCTCGAAGTTTTCTAACAGACCAGGAGGGCACAAATTCACGCAGTAAAGCATACTAAAAAACAAACAAAATAAAAACTCATTTTTGATGAATAAATATACAACTGGATAATTTGACGGCGGCAGGAATTTCTAAATCTATAGCATTAATAGGATAGATAGGGGGTGGGGTGTTGCTGAAAACTTTTAACACGCAAAAGATTGGAAATTTTTATATTCCATGGAATTGAATTTTTATCCGTAATCTAAACTGGTTATTATTCTGTTTTAAATTGTCTAGTTTGATAAAAATTTACTTAATTTTGTGCTAGCTGTTGCTTCACTTAACTTTACTGAATAATTTTTAAAGCTATAGCATTAATAGGGAGGTAAACGGTGTTGCTGAAAACGTTTAGTATGATAAGGATGGGGAATTTTATTATTCTATGGAATTTAATTTTTATCTTATTTTAATCTTTTAACTTTTTAATTTAATTTTTTACCTAATTTTTTAACTTATTTTATTTATGTTTATAAGAAAGCAGAGTGGAGGATCCGTATACGGACATGTCAGAGAACCATACTAATTTGAACTAGGAAAGGGAACCCCTTGAGTAGATTTTTACAGGATCGATAAGTTGCACGCGTGTAGAAGGGCACTATAGAAGCCACACTTTGACTCACGCACTTTCTCCCTAAAGTCTAAAATCCTCTTCCTTCCTTATACTACTTTCCCAGTGTCAACTTTCCAGTTTATGCCCACTCTTGTGTATGCATGTCTAGGTCCAAGCCTGTCTCTAATACACAATAACGTGCAAAGATCGACGCACTTGTTCGGTGGAATATTTATCCATAACAAACTTTCGCTCTGTCCCAAGTACCTTTAGGTATAATCCAGCCAGCCGTAGTAAGTAAGTAAGTATCCCTCTGAGACAGCCTCCTTTATGCCCTTTTCCTCTGTTCATCCTACCTTCTTCGGCAGATATACGCTTAAAACACTGTCGATTCCAACATGGTTTTAAACTACCAAACGTCATATCCTCAACTTACCAGATACCTTGCCGGATATTCCATCGCATTACAATTCATAGCCGTACGTTACTTCGCAGCCGAAACATCGTGGGTACTTTAGATTGCAGAATTCATTCCATCGCGATTACTTAGTATCGCAGAGGCTTTGTATTGCAGATACTATGCATCGCAATTTTTTTATTATCAAAATCTCAATAATCCCAATATTTAAAACGACTATCACAAATTTAGTCACGACAAAGTCGTGGAAGATTTCGAGAACCGTTCGACTGAGGAGTAAAACAAGGGAATTGTCTGCAATCTTCGTTTTGTTTAACATTTATTATTATTTCTTGACGCGACGTTTTATTAATATTATATACTAGTCGGATAAGCCCATATGGAATATGGAATAAGGATTAGCTGAACAGAGTATTGCCCTCAGCACGTGTGTTATAGTATATGGGTAGTTGTAGCAGAAGTAGAGAAGAGTTAATAAGTAAATCAGGTATACTTAAAATTTGAACACACGTCCTTTTTAGTTAGGGGGCCCTTTGACCCTTTTTGGGGACCGTTTCAGTACTGCTGGACCCTTTTTGCTTCTTTCATTGGATTATACGCTTGATTTCAGTGTAATTTGATGTATCATACGCCCCTTAACGTTCATTGACGTCAGATGTCCGTTTGCCTTGACCCCCCTGAAGGTCAAGGTCAGTTGGCTTATCGACCAATCGCTAGATATTGACATACAATTTAAAACGACGTATTGCATGTCAAAATCGTATTACGCGTTTTGGATACAGGTCTTTTTAAGTTAGGGGGCCCTGTGACCCCTTTTAGGGGCCTTTTCAGTACTCCTGGACCCTTTTCGTTGGTTCCATTCGATTTTACGCTTGAGTTCAAGGTAGTGCGTGCCTGCAATACAAAGACTCTGCAATTCTAAGTAATCGCGATGGAATGAACTCTGCGATTTAAAGTACCCACGATGTTTCGGCTGCGATGTAATGTACGGCTATGAATTGTATTGCAATGGAATGCACCGGAACCTTTAAAATGTGTTTCACAATTTGAACTGCTTTTTAAAACCTAGGGAAGGCAAAGGAAACTTAAGGAATTGGGTATATCTAATGTTGATTGACTAATTTTGTACCATTTCTCTACTTTGCTTCTTGTCCCTTGTGTGATTTATATCCAAGCAGTAGTAGTAGTAGTAGTAGTAGTAGTAGTAGTAGTAGTAGTAGTAGTAGTAGTAGCAGGAGGAGTAGTAGTAGTACTAGTAGTAGCAATAGGAGTAGCAGTAGCAGTAGTGGTATTAGTAGCAGTAGTAGTAGTAGTAGTAGTAGTAGTAGAAGTAGCAGCAGCAGTAGTAGTAGTGGTAGTAGTAGAAATAGACGTAGTAGTAGTAGTAGCAGTAGTAGTAGTAGAAGTAGTAGAAGTAGTAGTGGTGTTAGTAGTAGTGTAGTACCCTCAGGCTTGTCTCCTCGAGTGCAGTTCATTACAGATTGTGGAGGGAGAGAAAGTTTTTAATTGCTTGTACTTTCTTGACGAATTTTGTTTCATAGCTTTCTCATTTCTTCCGGTTATAAACGCTTAAGTGTTTACTTACTTCTATCACCAAAAAAGAAAGTCTCTGATTAGAGACTGACAAATTGTTAAAGAATATGAGTGAGGATAGATCCACAGAAATTTTAAGCCTATAGAGAGGCTTTCCCCTTTGTTTTATGTAAAAAAAAATACTCCCCATGAATAAGAATTATTCAGATCTTCGAAACCTGTTCAAAGACGAGAGCGCATCTCTAGTTCTCATAACGGAAAGTTGAAATATCTCCCTACCTTATGTACATGCATGCTACATTTTAATAACGAAACTTCCAAAATGCAGCACGTTTGAGCTTGTGCGAGTAAATATGGACAAACGAATGCAAATGTTAAGGGTGCCTACTCCAAAATACGATCAAGACTGTTAATTTATGTTTAATTTCAAATAGATAATTTAAATTTTACATCATGACCCAAAGGGTGGTCGCTTTTTATGAATTTAGGATACCCCATTTGAAAAATGCCTACGTTTCAACTATTTAAAAAATTTTCAACAAATTATCAAATAAAGTAGCGTAATGTAGAACTCTTACACAACTGAAGCTACACTTCTAGGTTAATTTCACATTCCGCTAACCTCTACTACTGTAATACCGTTTACTTTAGAGACGGTTCAGTGAAAGTTTGAACACTGGGAACATTGAGCCGTGTCATTTCATATTCCGAAAGAAGTATGATCTTTATTCTGATGTACTTTACTCCGGAGAATAAGCAATGGAAGGATGGATGAATTTTGAATTTGAAGACACACAGTTTTCGGTTCGAAGATTCCTTTATCTTTCGCCAGCTCAAAAGTTTAGGAGTGGGTAAAGTTAGGAAAGTACTTTCTCTTAGGAGAAATGGAAATGCAGATGCTGTGAAATTTTGATCCTGGTTTGATGGAGTTGCAGGTGTCAATTTAACCAACTTAGGACAGTCTGAATGCAATAAAAAACGACAGTCGAGAGGGGAAATCTCACTCTAAAATGTGGACAAAGATGTCCTACTTTCTGAAATGGAGTTTCTCCAGTTTTACAGTCTCCCTTCTCATACTCACACCATTAAGTAGAAGTAGAACTGTGTAGTCAAGTACTAGTTCAGTGACGATTGGACAGAACGAGGAAACTTTATTCTAGGAACTTATTAAAACTATTTCATGTTTTAAACTTTCCTTTTACGTGAAAAAGTAACACATATTTACTGAGATTAATAAGTAGAAACCTTGAGGTCGTGAGAAAGTAAAGTAACCATTGGTAGAAACATGCATATTATTTCAAAGATGAAACTAACTTTTCATTCAAGGAGAAGATGCTTAAATTATGAATTCAATAATCCAAATTTGGACGCAGATTTGATTTTTCAACGTTCTATTTTACAATCTATTTTATTTCTACGGATACTTCACTCATTTGCGTAATTTTCATGCATGAAGATTTAAGAAAAACAAAACGAAGAACAACATTACGAAAATTCAACCCCTTTAACCCCTTCTGTCTTGAAAGTTGGAAAGTGTTTCAAGAAATTAATTCCTACTTTTGTTCTCCTACTGTCTAAACAACTCTTGAAACTGTTGAAACGGAAACATTCTACCCTTCAAAAGGAACAAAGTTTGTAGTTGCAGTAATAAAATTAACATATAATGGTAATAATCAGAGCATGAGAAGAAGCAGGACGGAAGGATAAGACCGGCTGAATGATTGACGAACCCTACAAACTTAACTTTCTCCACGGTTCTTCCAAATAAAGTCAAAATGCAGTAAGAAAACTTTTCCAAGACTGCTATATTTTCCAGCTTTTGTCCATCACTTATGAAGCATTGACTGGCAAAAGAAAAATAAAACATTTGATCCCTTTTTTAAGCTTTAGTTCTGCCAGAGTTGCAGATAACAATACTCTTCGAACCTTTGTCCTATAGAAACTTAATAGCTGTATAAAAAGTCTATTTAGGACTTTCGAGTCCAATAAAAAACTATGTTGTAGGCCAAAATATCGTTTTAGTTTTCCTTTTGGTAGAACAAATAAAAAAAAGTCGAAGAAAAATCTATACAAAACAACGTATTTTCGGGTTACATGAATTATCACAGTAGGAAGCATTTTCCGACTCATGTAGAATTCGCCGAAAGGGTTTCTTATTCTATTTAAAACATCAAAGTTGAAAGTAGCTCATGGTCAAGTCCAAATTATGAATTGCTTCAAATAAGTACGAGGTTACGTTGAGAATTCATAATAATTTCTAAAGGAAACCATTTGTTTCCTAACTGCAGCGCTATGCTTATTTTTCAAAGGCAGGCAGATTTTGAATTGAACTAAAATGTTCGGAGAAGGAAGAGGTGAGCTTTTTACGAGCTTGGATAACAAGATTTACAGACGGATTTTTATGTTGAACTATTCCAGATGTTTGACAACAAAGTGTATAGAAGATTTAGATTGAAGTAGAAGGAGGAAGGAAAATACAGCTAATAAATTCAGCCCCTTTGAATTTCCATAACATGATTTAAAAATCATATATTTCACCCATCTCACTTTCACTTTTATAGGTTATATTTCAATAGTAAATTAGACCAAACTAAAATCTTGAAGGTTTTGCAATCAGGGCATCATCTTTCTGTCAGCTGAATTATCCAAGAAAGGCTTTCCAGAAAGTCAAGGTCTTTTATCAAACGGACCTCTTTTTGGTTGAATTGATGGTTATATAACTACATAACCATCAACCCGGAAGGATGTAAATAGTTTAGGCTACTTTATTTTTAAAACGCTTTTTAAAATAATACTTTTTTTCACGTAAATTAATAAATAGCTGACTCGGAGAGAGTGAAACAAAAATATGGGGCATGGGAGCTTAAGTCTCTTATAATGGATTATGCCCCGGTATCCCATGCCCCAAAAGATAAAAATGAGAGTGAAAAGCCCATTGGATTCAGTGCTGCTATACCAAATGCTTAACCAGGTTAAAAAACCACAAACAAACAAATCATAATAAAAATAATAAATATTAACTATTTTAACTTGAGGCGACGTCACAGAGTAAACGCTCCTTCCGTACATGCGGTCTTAATAACATAATCCAATGAAATATTTTTAATTTAATCCTTGATAGCTAGAATTCACTTAGTGTGTATTTTTCTGCTGAAGGGGAAAGGATCATCTCGGGCGTTTTTGTCCGGATAAGAAAGAAAATCCCTTCATCTTTGATCTTCGTAATAAAATAGCATCTTTAACGATCAATCCCATTCTCTAACAATTCTATCCAACACTGCATGAAATATGCAGAGATATCAACATATTTTTTATACACCAGCCTAACAATTCATTCAACAATCAGAAACTGGACTAAAATGGTAGTATGTCCAAGTCGAAAAGTGATATCGAGAGGGTAACAAGTTGAAATACCAATACTAACACTTACATAAAGTCATTTATAGCACATAAACACATCCACGATGGCACTACTCTCAAGCTAGAGTGTGCCTATAAAAAACAAACGAGGCTTGAAAGTGCAGAGCCATATCCTCTGTAAGTTTTTGAACTGATGAACACCTTTTACTTGCAAAAATTGAAGCGCTTTTGTTCATACTAATTGTACCCTTTAGTTTGTGTCTTTTCATCGCATCATTTGATAGCGGTAGATCGCGGTATCCGCTGTGACAATTTGCAAATCAACTCCTCTTTTTTGACCGTATAATACTCCGCATAGATAGATTACATTATAAGTCGAGAGTTCCTTTAGACCGGGTCATCCGCACCAGATAAGGATAGGAAGTAGGAGGATTAGCAGAATACTTGTGAGTGTTTGCAAGGAAATTAGTAAAGTTCAACATGGACATAAATAATTGCATGAACTTGCTCGCAATTCTGGTTTATTATCTGTTTGGTAGTTCTACCTGCTTATTAGGAGTTGACAGTGCATATCCCCACTGCAGGTTGAGAAAAAACGCATGATCATCTCATCTGTTATTTGTTACATAAAACAAGACAACGACTCTTGTCAGGTTATGTTTTATGGATGAGAAATTACCTAGGTGGTTCCTGATTCAGATCCGCAGAGATATATTCCTCTGCCTATTTAATTTGATCTTTCTGACACACCATCCTTCACGGAGATCTAGTTGAATTCACATGATGATAGTAATACTAATACAATATGAAAGAACGAAGTGAGTGGGCCATGAACAAGGAAAGGAGTATCATCAACATCAATATCCAATTCTGCTTTAGGTTAAAGTGCGTACATGACCATTGTTGGACGGTCGGTGGATTACATTTACGGATGGATGGATTATGGACGTCGACTCCACTACTCGGTCAATCTTATGCATTAAGGGGATTCGTTGGTCGCGATGGTTTTGTTCAAAACAAAATGATGATGATGATGATGTTCCTGATGATGCAGAAGGGTGGAACGGTCATAAACTTTTCGCCATAAACACATCCAGACATATGGAAATATTACTCACAACCAATTTATCTCAACATTCTATTTTGTGATTTGTCAGGATCATTTCTTATTTTATGAAAAAAGAACGGAAGGGTTAAATAATCCACCCCTATTTTACACTTTAGATAAAAATTCATAAAAAGGGTAGAACAGTTGCAGAAGACGTTCTGTATTCAATAATTGTTGAACTTGCTCCTCATTTTATCACCGCAGCACTGGCAGTACTTAATTTAATTAGCAAATTAATAGTAAACGAATACGTAAGGGGCATTAGTCTAATCAGAAGTATCTGGCTATAGTATGAATTCATTCAAATTAAAAACACATGAAAGAATAAATATCTGAAAAGTACTTTACTTCAATAATTCGTCTTGGAATTAATATTTATGGAATAAAATATCAAAAATAAATCCACTAAAAACGTGTAAAAAGAACCCGTATAATGCGTAAGGGTACGCATATAACACAAATACATAAATAACTAAAGTAAAGGACTGTTTTGCTACCACACACGCAATAACAACACTAACTAACTTCAGTATTGTTTGGTCTACTTTCGGTAAATTAATTTTATGACATACGCCTTACCAGTACGCACGTTTTTTAGTCCTATAAAATAAAGTGACATTGAGGAATACCCCATGTTCATATTTGGAACGACATCCTCTTTCAAATTAGTTTTTTGATTGGTTTTATCATCCCCATTAACCGCACCACTTCACGTTTCATTTCAGTTACATAAAGTTAGTCGAAGCCTTCTAAAGTAGATCTCTATGATGATGATTCAAGCTCTAAAAGTTCTTTACCACCATCCCATTTCAATTTGGACTGAGATAATAAGTTGGGGAAAGTCCTTGATTCGGACTAGAATTGTAATGCATGCTACGTTTATTTAGCCCAGTTTTTTTTTCTTCCAAAGATAAACGAGACCATTAGGATTACCAAAATCAGAGCGGATGAGTCAAAGGGATTATTTAAAACAGATTCGAGATAAACTCTAGAGAAAAAGGTATAAAAGGAATAAGACATAACCAGACCGCGGAGGAATTACCTTTTTAATACAACTCAGAATAGAACAACTAGCAACTTATCCGAGGGAAAGAGATTTATACAACGGTAAATGTCTGATTTGCGCCATAGTAATCGTAAAGAAGTGGAGTTTATGGTAAACGGTTTTTTTTACTACAGATCCAAACACAGTTAAAGTGTAAAAACATGAGGTAAAGATAAGCGTGTTTCGGGTTGAAAAAAAAGGTTCACTTTATATTATTTTTCTAAAGTGCGTGTACAAGTGGAGACTCAGTAAGAGTTGGAATCACGTTTGCTAATTTTAACTCTGAGCTGTTGGCAACAGAACTAGACGAAGTGGGAGACACGTACGCAACGGCAAGAAACACTCGACTCAACTACCGTATTTCCCAAAATAATGCCCTCCCAATAATACCCCCCCCCGGTATAACGCCCCACTCAAGACCTTTCCATGCTAAAATTAGAAATTTACCCTATATTACCCATGTTAATAGAATTTCCCCAGGGGCATTATTATATAATAAGGGATATAGTTATTTCAACTTAAGTAGAATTCGATACATGCTCTAACTACTTTTTAATTTAAAAAACTTCCCAGTTTTGTCTTACCTTACTGAAAAATAATGCTATACACTTCAAATTCAGGAAAAAAATGCTTAATAATTTACAGGGAAATTCATAACCTTGGTCTTTACCTTATTCTATTGACCGTTCCAAGGAAAGTTCCTAGTGAATCGAAATAGAATACGTCAGTGGAAGTCAATAATATTCTATAGATTATAGGCAGAAAGACGGAAAAAATCCAACTGCAACTCCTGCAGCAGTATCAAATTTATTGCTACAAAACGCTACGCATGCAAACACAAAAAACATTGGATTTGCATTTAAATCTCGGTAAATTTTAAGCCCTGCTTAATACTTTCCCTTTGCTTTTGTACCTACTGACATAGTCCGTGTCTGCAGGGGGCTTTTTTTAGCTTAAGTAAAGAGTAATGCTAACCATCGTATGAACTTTGTACGTTGTTTTTCTCACTCCCGCAGATACAAGAGTCCACTTTTTACTAGAATGAAACTCATAAAGACTGAGAATAAAAGTGATCAAGCTGGTAGCAAAGGCAGACAGTAGATGAAGTACTGAACTCTATCCGTTTTTAGCCTCGTGAGTTGAAAAAAGCCTTTTCCTGTGAAGAAATTAAATGCATCTTCGCTTCCGTTCAGGTTATTATTCACGATTGGAATTTCTTGGGTATGATTTTTTCAATGTGTAATCTGAATCTGATGTTGACGAACGGATAGGGTTTGTTGGCTCCAGAATCTAAAACCCAATTCCATCCACCTCCAGAGATTAAAAAAAGAAAGTGTTTTCCCCTTGGATGAGTCAGTTAAATTTGTCAAGTGTCAACTGGAGATAGCAGAGAGACAAACTGGTTAAAAAACATAACAACATGGCTAATTAAGATGACTCCCGTTAAAAAACAAAGAAGGAAACATGCATGCATATTTGTGCTTAACGGAAGTGACGCTACATGGTTTGCTAAAAAAAGAGTTCCAATATCCTGTGTTTCTTTCTAATTGTTATACCAATAATGAAAAAACTTTGAAACTAAAGTCCCCAATACCGTAGAGATGAGATGATTACCGTATTTCCGGAAATTACTCCTCCGGGGGAGTTAATTTTCAGTCTCATTGGCAGGGGGGAGTTATTAATAGGGGGGAGTTACTCCGGAAATACGGTAGTTTTGGTTATTTCAAATAGAAGCAAAATAGACTTTAAAAGGATATGGATTAGAGACTTGTATTAGCTTTTTTATATAAGTTTTTCCTCCCGATCAAGGAACAAGCGATCTGGACATCCGATTCTTGTCTAAATGCGCTACCTAGTAATTCATGAATGGCGACAGTATGCAATGCATTATTTAGTTTATTAGACTAACAGAAAACCTTAAAAGTGAATAACCAGCAGATGTGCAGACTTCCCACCGTTCTTTATTGTCTAACTCCCTCATACTTTTCATTTGTGTAGGGCTAATCGGCTATATCTTTGTTTTATGACCTATAATCTCCTCATGCCAGGGCAGATTTATTCCAACGAATTCTTCCGGCTGCTGATCTCTAGAAAGTAGAAATCTAGATTGAGATTATTATTCTTTGGGTTATTAGCAGCGGAGACCACGCAGCGTCGGTCGTGGTGAGATCGAGCGTATGTAGGCCTCCAAGCTTTGGTTGCCATATTGCCTGATTTATTGTTAGAGATAAATATGGGCGACGTGCGTGTAATAGAGAGGTTTATTCATTCAGATGATGTACTATTCTCTAAAAATCTACATCGGTATTTACAGGAAATTAGGTCCTGCTGCTCGCTAGAGCAATCACTGTGATTGTTTAGTCCTGGCTTGACTGTTTACTTATGAATGAACGGAATCATACAAGTTATATTATAACTCAACAAGAAAGGAGGTCAGAAGATTAAGTTGTGTACGGATTCGTTCCATCCAACTCTACGAGAAAGTTTTATGTGCTTGATACGTCGGACCAGCTACCAGCAGGGTAGCTCAAAGAATGCAATCTGGCTTAACGGCCTTTAATAACCGATGAAAAAATAGCATTAAAATGGATATCTCTCTGTGGGATCTTTTAATTTTAGGTAAAGACCGCAGGCTGAGCCTTTTATAAAACATTTTTTATTTAAATTATGCAGTGCATTTAATATTTATGGAGATTAAGAGTGGAGGAATCCCTTCAAATTTCAATGCAAAATTGTATTATGTTCGAGCGAGCTTTCAGTATTTTAGAAATTACAGATAATTACAATCTGCTTTCGAACTCTGATAGTACTTGCACCTATGCACAGTTAGTGAATAATGATTCATCAATTTTTGTATTATCCTGGGAAGGTGAAACTTATATAAAAACCTCTCTTTGTTTTTTGCGTGTTGATGTACCCTAAATCCTCGCCCATATACCACCCTCAATAATACACCGCACGCCTACCCTTTACATGTTAAAAAAGGCATCTCTCCCATGTTAAATAAGCTTCAAAACATCTTTTTTTACATACATAACCTGCAGTGTGTGGGCGAGGATTTAGGATAGTTCATATTTTCAAGTCGACGGTGCTGTGTGCTGTGCTTTACGATTATTGCTGGCACACGAACGACGAACGTGCCTTTCTTTACGGAATTTACGCTGAAACTGTAAATGTGTGTTTCTAAAAATTTCTAAAAAATTGCATACACGAACCTTATCATTTTAAGGCAGAGTTAAAGCCAGCAAATTGTTAAAGGGACGCAACGCAGGTAGCATGGAAAAGAGATCATAGTTCAAGCAGCATTCCTTCAACTTTCTCGCTTTCTTCCTTCTCTCATCTTCCCTAAAATATTAATGATGTTCGGAGCTGAGCTCCGCTAAACGTAACTGCTTTGATAAAGCGTTATCACGGAAAACATGTGCTTGTCATTTATACCAAAAGGTAATACAAGAGGAGATCGTTCTACACAATATTTGGGCCTTTCGATGTTCGTGGAATATGGATGTTTGCCGAGCGTCCCAATAACCATATGTATGATTTAGTTTTGGGGTTGTTATCAATAAAAGGACAACAAGCCGGAGTCACGGATGTACATAACGATTACAGAGACACGGAAAAGACTAAATAAAATACGGTTCAGGTAATATGAAGTAAACCAACAAGGAGAGACTCGTTTTTTGAGTGAATGACAAAATGCAATTCAAGCAGAATGCAAAGTAAAGTCCAGAACAGGACGGAAGTCAAACATACGAAATATAAACATAAAGCTTCAAAAGGTGAAAAGTATTCCCTACCAGCGACCGGATTAAATCGGGTAATGTAGTTAGCGATTTGATTTAAAAGTTAGGTGGCCGTCTCCTAAAAGGCCGACGACAATCCTACTTCTCCGACGGCCGGCGAGAAGCCTACTTCTCCACCCGGTAATTAATCCCGTATTAGCAATTCTACCTCTCCCTTCCAACACACATATGCCCATCGTACAGCGCCCTAAGTTCGTTTGTGGAGTTTATAAATATTTACATTTGGAATCTAGTCACTAACTTTCGGCAGTTTCTCCCACTTTCCAATAACACATTGGAAAATATACTACCCCACCAATAAATCACTATTAGTAGGGTAGAGTATAATATTCCATATGTCCAAGCATAACAAGCAAGCTGGAGCCAACGCGTACTCTAAATCTATATACCGTACGGCCTACCGACAATCTACTGGACCGTAAGGTATTCGGTAGGATACTGAATCGGGACTATGCATTGCGACTCTAAATCTATTTAAGGCGAAGCTCAAGATCTAATCTCTACCCTTTCAATTATCATCAAGTTCCATGCTGTCAAAGATTATTTAATACCACCGATAAATTATATAGCAGGTACAATCCACAGCCATTTTTTAGTCTACCACGTCACGAATAACCAACATGAATAATGGAAATGTAAAGAGTATTACACTTCTAACAGCCTTTTTAACCATTGAGCCTAAAACAGTGGTCAACTTTCTTTTACAAGTGCTAATACACACTGTAATTTCTCCCTTCCCGAGTATTACTTTATGGCAAAAAATTATCCATAACACGCTAAATTAAGTCTGCAACTACATCTTAATCTACAACCTGCAAGGGAATACATAAAAAGATGGAAGGGAGAAAGCTTAGCTGGCGGAAATGAAATGATCTTCAAGGGAACAAATGAGGTCGAAGCTGAATGAAAGTCGATCAATCCTCTTGCCCCGATTCCTGATCTTCATAGAAATAAACTAAAATCTTATCTAGATCTCCACCACTTTCTTCCCTCCATCAACTTACATACTTTTCTGAGCTGACCTTCACTACCATCAGCTTGTCTCATTACTTCTGTACTTCAGCACTCGACTTCTACTACTACCGCTACTACCACTACTACCACTACTACTACTAGTACTATTAGTAGTAGTACTACTACTATTTTAATACTACTACTACTACTACTACTACTACTACTACTTCTACTACCAATGCTATTACCACTACTACAACAACTACCACTACAACTACTACTACTACAACTACTACTATTACTACTACTACTTACTACCGCTAACACTTCTACTACGCATAGTAGTTAGATGCTATTCTATTTATTTCCGAACAGTTTCCCTAGAATCATGAGAGCGGGTAGGAATGTAGCGGATAGATTCACTGTCAGTTTGGGACGTCCCTTTTGGCAAAAAAACATGAACTCACGTTGGAAACTTCTTAAAATTGAGTTTTATAGAGGGGCAAGAAATGAATTTATGAAAATACACAGTGGCAAGTTTCGAAAAATAGCATTTGTCAGTTTATTATCTTACAATAATTCAACTCAGGGTGGATGGGTAAATGATGAATGGTTAGTACGGAAGTGCTTGAGTATTCATTTATTCTGGTTTTTCATTAATTTCTCTCCGACGGGGTTGGAAATGAGCGTTCGAGTTGCAACTGACCTTCAAGAACTTGGAGACTGCAAAGACTACGGTCTTATCTGTTTGATCTTTTAGATGGACTGACACATCCTGCTATGTTGCTACCTTTCTCTTATGCCCTCTTGAATCCATAAACGAGAAGGCATTGCTACTTTTACTTTCACTCACCGTTCTGCTCTAAAGCACAGCTACGTACTGATATAACCGAATAAAGTACCACAGTTCCGGTTTGAACTCCCCTGGGGAGTTATTTTTTAAACCAAAAATTGAATATTTACTTCACTTCTAGGGGACCTTCTAGGGTTTTTAACACTGGTATACCTTCTTCCAGTAATTACTGCAAAAAAGTAACTCACCGGACTGCTGCTGCTACATTTTAATAACAAAACTTCGAAGATGAAACATGCTGGGGAAAATGCGAGTAAACAGCGATTAAACTTTAATAAAGACTCAAATCAAATCAAATCAAAATCAATTTAAGCGTAGCTACTCGAAAATAAAGTCAAGACTGTTAATTAATTTTTAATTATGAATGAATATTTTAATTTTATGTCGCAAGCAAAATCAAAATAGTATGGTGGGGGTTTTTCATGAATTTTGGATACCCCATTTCAAAAATGCATACGTTTTAACTGTATTTTCAAACTATAAAATAAAGGGGGTGGGGTAGTTTTATTCCATGGACCGCAATTCCGAGGGGACTTAAACCAGGAAATATGGTACTTTAAGGGTTGTGTGATGCCCTTGGAACGTGATAAATAAATATTTACTCCCTTCAGCCTTGAGAATTAAGGACTGGGATAGCTTGCTTGCGGTGAGGAGTTAATCTCAAGCTTAAACAAATATTTACGTAACTATCTACGTTTAGGGGAGATGCTTTAATGATTATTTATCTACATTTATCCGGAGTCGTAAGAGGAGTTGAGAAGCTTGAAATACGCTTACAAAATCAGGAATTCAACCCAACAAGAATTAGATGGCTAGAGTGATGGGGTGTGAGCAAGGTTCGCAAACTGTCGTGTTTATTAGAATTTTTGCCACGAACATCAAAGTAAATAAAGAGACTTAGATAAGATGAAAGAGATAAGGACAAGTAAACTACCACCACTTTGATTTATTACGCAACTCCAACTGCAAAATGGATAGGAATTAATTTAATCAAATAAAAAGTCAAGAACTGGCAGCGTTGTTCATTTCCAGTTACTTAGATCTACTGGAAAGTGAAAGTAGGATGCTGTAGGTGTAAACAGATAACAATATAATATACTGCTCCTTCCTCCCGATATCCTGTTTACTTCATTAGATCCAGTCAACCTGGACTGAAACCCCTGGAAATTTCAACAGTTCCAACAAAAATACCGGAAAACTGGACAAAAAAGACACAAAAGTTGATTTTGTTTGGTAAATAAGTAACATAAACGAAAGCGTAAAATTCTTAGAAAGTCTTAGAAAGAAAGTCTTAGAAACTTTTCTCCCCAGTAAACAACGTTAGAAAAACAAATACAGCAGGCCGGGATGGTGATGATCCCAAAGTTAGTATTTGATTTGATTGAATAAATGAAGCAAGCTCTAATTGCAAGTCGACCAGACAGAAGCCAATTAAAATTACTTTTAGATACACAAGGACAAAGTGCTAAAACTCCCTTCCAACTCCCTCCTCCTATAACCTTAAAAACCTTACTTTAACCCAGTAATGTTTTCCATTAACTCTGAAACCTGTATCTACTTAGCACTAACTGCGTCGGAAGGATGGCGTGAATTAAGTTTGATATGGACAGAGTGCTGACAGCTTTGACAACAAACATGACCCCATATCATGATGAATGACATACTTATTTTCTCTATTCGAGATGTAAGGGAAAGTACCAAAGTATCCTTCCTCGCTTTCCATGTGGAATAATAATAATAAAAAAATCATGCAAGATGTAACAACGCTAGCTAAGGGGGGGGGGGGAAGTAGGGAATTAAATAACCGAGTCAGTCATCCCCCCTCCCCACGTCCGTTCACTAACTCAGCGGTTGTTGTAGACCATGACGGAACAGGAGACAGTGACAGGATATTGTTATCGGGACGGATTTTTGGATTGGGGACAAACACCAGCTGCGGATCTGCTGAGGGATTTTAGCAATATGGATAAGGACATTGCTTCAATGGACAAAAAAGTGTGAGTGGACTGAAAGTATGGAACGAAGAGTACAATGCAATGGGGCTAAATGACTTGGCTAAGTAAGTTGGCAAATCATTCCAGTTGGAGAGGCTTGACCATTTCATTAATCAACCGTTGGTTCTCCCTCCGACGCTGGTGGTGTTAAAATCGAGGTGATTGTAAGAAAGAAATGCACTGTCCAAAGGATTATTTACGGAAGTATGTAAATTGGGCTGGGTTGGGATAATCTACAACGGTTGAAATCCTATTAAGTTTAATGACAAATTCAATGCTAGGAGTGGAACATCTTCCCATATGTATTTCCAAGTATAAAAAATAATGCTGTGCAGCACGTGAAGGCTGTAAATTTTAGATCTTGTCAGACGTCTTTTTGGCATTAGAAAAGTAGACCAAGTGTCCCATCTTCGACGGAAAGAGGACATTTATCTCAGTCCAACTTTCACTTTCAACAAAAAGTCATAATTTAACGTTTATCCTCAAATGACTATTGATCCGTGGTTAATGCTTGGTGCTTTCTCCACTCGTTTTTTTATACCGCACTACCTTTCCTTGTTACTTTTTCGAGTTATTTCAAACCTTTATTATCTCTTTCTTATTGAGTAGTTGACATTTTACAAATTCTTATTTTATAGTAATCGTTTATATTCTTACATCCAGTATTTTTTTTATGAATGTAAAAATATGGGGGTTATTATTAAAATAAGATGATGGTAAACCACAGTACCGTGTTCTTGTTAAACGCTTAGTGATTTATTCTCGTATTGAGAGGACCCGTATCCCTCTAAATAATTATTAATTAATTAATAGTGGAATATAATAAAGTCATTGATTTCTAGGCCGATTCCCAGAGAATGGTTTCACTTTAGGCAATCCGGAGACTTTAACAAAGACGATCTATGGTATCTATAGGTAGGAATCAAACCTACACATTTGACGACTAATAAGTAAAAGCTATAGAATAGAATACAAGGTAAGCCATACGTTCCAGGAATACTCCAAAACCTGAAGTCGGTGACAAACAGGGTAGTTTTCCAGGGAATTTCCCCCAGTCTTTCATTTAGCTTTGACATTTGGGTTCCTGGAAGCTGGTTCTTTGAGCTTTGTCTAATTAGTTCCCATCCAAATGATATATTCAACCAGGGGAAGTTGGAGTGAGAGATGATGGTAGAGCACAGAATAAGGAATAGGTATACATAGGACACCAACACCGGGTATATGACGATAAATATGGGTTCCACGACGTAGATAATAGTAATAAATAATAGTCAGCTCCTCCTTACTTCAATCTGCAGAATAACCCTTTGATTACTTTTCTTGAGACGTAAGAGAAAAATATATTTGGGTCTTCAAAGTTCAAAGTGGAAATGGCCCTTAATAAAACTCATAAATAAATCTCATTTAGTTTGAGCCATGAACTGAAGTATCATGAAATGTTTAAATCATTTATTTTTAATCCACTACCCGTAAACCTGTATTCCGTTGGTAAATCGGATGAGAATTGAGAAAGGAATGAATATATGCATTGCTAGTTACCAACATACAAACGGCTTTATCAGAAATTATGGTGTAGATATTAGGAATACGATTTCTAGCTTCAACCTTCTTCGAAAAGATCAAATGGAATTTTAGGAAAGAAGTCAATCCTCTGGTCTGGAGTTCCTTCCTTTGGAAATGTCAGAAATTTCTCATCATTTGGTTCGTACATGATATTATTTATGACCTGTTGATTTTTATGCCAATTTAAATCTTACGTTTCAAAGTCTTAAACCTTTCTACCTCTAAACCAAAGGGATACTTGAGGCAAGAATGTAATAGCACAAGAAGTTGGTCATTTATTTTGCCCTCAAAACGGTCATGAAATAAAAATTACTCTCTGTCAACTTCTTTATTGATCAATATGACAATAATATAAATCAATTAATTTATCATACTAAATGGTAAATCCACTTTTGTAGGTCCAGGGTATTGAAACCAAAAATACGGTAAACGACTCATAAAAAGGGCGAACATCCAGTATTTACTAGATGCATAAAAAATCCCAAAAAGGTCGTAAGAATTTGCAAATAAATATCAAATTGCATGCCAGAGAGTAGAGGTGAACAGGACGATAGAGAGATGGACAACTGGGAATCTATTTTATGATGGATGTTTTAATTGAACAAGTCTTTACTACCTGTGAATGTCATAGTAAAGTATGTAAAATTGCAATAGCCGTATGTGTAAAGAGTTTGTAGAATTGCAGTAAATTAAATTGGTAGTGTTTTTTTATAACTAAAAGAACGGGACAAACGCTCAATATTTATGACTCGCCCTTGACCAACCATTTATGGAAAGCTTTTGCTAACTTACAGACGCAGACGGAACTGAATTGAGATGGAGATGTTAATCATAAAATAAATACACGATTCGCAGCATGTCCTGTGAGTGAGTTTTGGTTTAAATTCAAAGATCAATGTCTCAACTGAAGCCAGCAATAAAAACATGCAAACTAAAAAGGCTCTTGGTTCATTTTGATGAATGCGGAAAACACTTTTTTTTACTACTTTTCTTCACTCTTATGCTGGTCAAGTAATCTTTAGTAATTAAAATACATGATTTATTTTCAACCGTTAATGAGCCTCGGTTGAACAGAGATGATTAAATGAATGATTAAAGGTTTCATTGTTACTTGAGGAATATAACCGAGAGTCAATGTCTATAGGGGAAAAGTAAAGTCCACCTGCAAGCATATCTTCCCAATCAAAACCCCTAACCTAACCTAGCTTATTACTAAAGTAAACTAGTCAAGTGACCAGACATCTTTATGACTGAATTTATTGGGAAAAAATATCCTATTAGGAAACAATTATCATTGTTCTCACTCAGAAGTCAGCTCCAAATAGGGAAAAACAACCTAAGGATATGTAAATATGTTGTCCTGTAATTTGTATAGGCTTGGAATGAATTTATCTACAGATGTATACTCCATTCTGAAAACAATCCTTGCAAAACTCCCATTAAAAAGCGTATAAATTGGAAATGATGCCCGGGCTACTATCCAATTCTGTAGGTTCTGTTAACATCATTACGTATCATTACGGGGAGGCTGTAATAAGGAGATGCACGGTATGTCCAATAGGATAAATGCCTATAGGTGTGGTAATGCATTACAATGAGTTAAAGATGGTGTAAAATAGTAATATGCACTGCAGTTATATGCAAATTGAAACACATTGAAGAAGAGCTTGCATTATCAAACTATTTACTCATCAGTTCTTTAAAAAACAGCTTAACACATCAGAGAACATGTACAATACATTTTTATGTGTAATAATAATAATAATAATAATAATAATAATAATAATAATAATAATAGGATACTTAATTAATTATATTCTACGACTAAAAGTTTCTCGCTCAATATTAATTAATCCATCCATCAAGTAGTATCATCAAATCCAGCATAATTAAATCTTAATAAAGATCCAACAAAATTAGCCAAGGAAATCAATCTTAAGCTAAAATTACCTAGAAGGTGTGAGATGAGATGTAACAAAACAGACTGACTGTGGTTGGTTGGTGTGCTGTATGAAGCAATTAATTAAACTGGGGCTTATCTCCGCGACATTAAGTAACTAACTCGATATAAATCAAATAATAATAACAGATACAATTAATTGCTCCAAGTATTACAAAAAAAGCTAATTATTCTAATCATTGTAAAGAAGTAAAACAAAGTAGAGTCATGAATCCGTGGTTGACACGAGACAGCAAACTGGAACTGCTCACACCCAAAATTCATTATAAGTTTTCTTTTACAACTAACACAACTTCTTACACTAGGATATAAATTTATAATATAATTATTTAGAATTACTCCATCATAAACGTATAACTAACCAGTAGCTCAAACTGCTGCAGTTCATTAGAGAGATTAGTTAATTAATTAATAAACGATTCCTGTGGAGAATAACTTTGCGAATTTGCGTTTAGTTACCTTAATCCTTATTATTTATTGACTCTCTTTAAAACATCCGAGGAGAGAAATCAACCGACCGAATTACATTAAATTCATATAAATTAATTACTTACTGCGGATCGCAATGCGTGTTTTTTACCTCTATGGACTTTTTGCTGTAGACTGAGATTAAATTAGATTATGCATTGTTAGATGCTATAAATATTTTTAGGTAAGTTTAACTACCTTTAATCAAATACCAACTCCAGTTTGATGCCAGTTTTAGACAAAACAGAGTTCATTTAATGTTACTTATACTTTACTTCCTAAATTAATTAATTACCTTTAAATAATTCCATCAACCTTGTTCCTCAGCCGTGTAAAGCAACAGTACATACACAATTTTCCAATTAGCAGGCCCTTCCTCAACAATTGATAGGTGTGTGGATGCAATTACTAAAGGTTCTTCATAATCATATACAAAGACTTTGCGGTTTACAGACAACGATCCCTGCTACTTAACCATTAATTAACACAATATGAATGACTTGTTGTTATAACTCATTTCCACTAACTGTTTTTTATAACAGGCATAGCCAGAGCAAAAGAAGGAGCTTCTCCTCCTAATAAATAATAAATATATGAATCTTTACTATCCTCTACTGCTAATTAATTAACAGGGTTCTTAATAAGGTTCATTCGCCTATGGAAAGAAGTTTAGAGATATTTGAATAATTTGTAGTGGTAGTGGTAGTGGTAGTAATAGTAATATTGGTAGTAGCTGTAAAAACGGAACGCTGCTGGGTATAAAAAAAACTAATACATAGAGAGTTGAGATATGGATTAGTTTATATCAAAGTAAGTAAAGTAAGTAGATAACGGTCATGAGTAGAAATTATAGGGGTAAAAGCCTGTCTAATTTAATGAGTAAAAATTGTTCAAATGGAGCAATAGCAATATGTAGTGACAAGTCTTGGTAATTAATTAATTAAATATGAATACAAATTCATACTTCTCAGAATTTCAACTCAAACCCTTCTGGTTAGAATCCTCTTTCCAATTAAAATCTCATATAAAAAATAACATTATAAAACATCAAGAGAGATAGAGAAAGAGTACTGCGGCAATTCATTATTTTGGCTAGTTAGATTAGTAGACTCCTCAGTGGAGTATTTTTTTTAGTAGTGAAGTTTAGCTAAAGTATTTATACATCTCAACGCTGCTCTGGCCAAACTGTTCACTCTGACTGAAATGCAATAAACATCTATAAAACATCTACCTATTGTGATACAGTACACTAAGGACTTTGACTCTGTAACAGGAGTAATGATTTCTCACTTTATTATCAATCTAATTGAGATAGTAGCATCATTCCTAATTTTAATATTTCGTTTCCAATCAAAAGCAACCCTTGGCTCAACATGGGCATCACTACTGATCAAATTAGGCAATAGCTGGCTGGAATTTCCTTGTCTATTTTTTTAATAGCGACTATGACAACGACGACACCTTCTACTGCTACTAGTAGTAGTGATTCATATTTAAAGAGTTGGTCTACCTGCTAATAATGATCGGCCTATCTATATTTGACTTCTTGCCCAAGATTCAAGATCAGTAGTGGGCCGGTTAACGCTAATTAGGTATTTAAAATAGGCTTACAATTTTGATCCACCGATTTGAAACAGCAGATTTCACCGAGGTAACTCTAATTCCTTAACTTACTTATGCTTAAGCTTTCTATTCAATCCGTATAAAAAGGGTGAAGGGTGAATCTCCATTCTTTCTAAATCACCTCAAACTAGCTGACTCAGAATTAATACGACTAATAATATTATTCTTTCAGCGGCTAGAAGTACATAAATGTAGATTTATCCCGGAGGATACTTTAATTGTTTTTCCTATTTACAGATCTGTTCCAGGTTTCTCTAAAAAATGTGAGTGAAACCTCCGTGCCTTTTAGTAGATACTTTTAAGCACTTTCTACACGAATCCATACCACAGGCCAGCGTCATGTCAATATTTCTCTACATTTGGACCAACAGCGTCTTTGATGTCAAAATGCGTGCAAAAGGATGTAGTAGTTCCTCACGTGTTGGCTAATTGGTGTATGAAATGGTCAGACTAATATGCAACTATATTAGGCCAATTACCAATTTACTTTATTAAGGATCAAGTTTCCTTGCTCAAATTTGGGAATGGGAACTCTCAGAGGAAACGTCTCTTGGAGACTTGAAAAGGTGAAACTAGCACATCAATAAATTCAATTTGTGGCCTGGAGGTAACTGTGGAAAATCTAGATTAAATTAAAGTACGATAGAGAATTCTCAAATCCCAGCCAATTAATAAGTAGGCCTCTGGATTACTTAGTGAGTTCGTTGATGAATAAAATGGCCATGGGGCTTTTTTAAATCGAAAGTTGGCTATTTAATTATGTTTAAAAAACTAGAATTTATCCCTTTTCAATCTGTACCTTTTTGTGCGATGTTTATTTGGTAAATTTACATAGAAGTAAAAAACATTTTAAAGAAAGTTTGATCTTAGAGAGTCCAGATTTACTTGTTTCCAGCATTTGGTTTACACTTTCTTTTTATTTATTATCAATATTCGTTCCTGTTTGCTATTAGTCAGTCGAAGAATGAATGAAGGGTGGTTTTATTTTAAAAAACAGTAAAGTATCCTTAAAAATGTTGGAGTCAACGTTCTCTAGTCTGACTTGATTTGGCCTAACATTCCTCCCACTATGGTTCTGGGATTGCCTTTTTTATATACTGATGAAGATGAATACATTAGACATGCTATAGTAGTGTTACATAGCTAAACCTACCAACATAATGACTTGAGGTGGAGGTAAGGTAAGAAGGTGAGCATGATGGTGTCAATTGTAAGTTTAGTAGCAGTTGTAGAAGAATCCATCTGGTACGAGTAGGTAGATAATAATAATAATGATAACTTGTTTAGTTCATAATGATGATTCCTCATACAAAGTCATAATTTGGTATTTGTAGTTTCCAAGATGAGTTTTTCATTCATTTCCCCTCTCCAGTCCGTTAGTTTTGAGTCCGTGTTCTGTAAAAAAACAATTAGAAAAATAAACTTTTAGTCAAATAATATCAAATCAAACTTGACAAGAATCGGGTTAAGTTTATTGGGATTTTTGTAAATTAATTAGGGGACGCTAGCCACTGTATGAGGAACTTTACTGAGCATCTGGCAGATGAGTACTGCCTTACTGAGTTCTATGCATCTAATCGACTGTAAATATAATGCGGAATAAATTAAACGGAATCGTTACAGACTAATTAATTTTCATTTCGATTAATGATTTTTTATCCTTAACTTTTTTTCCCTTTTATAAATATAACAAACTTTCGTCTGAGTGAGTTGAGTTCAGAAGTACAAGAGAAAGAGTTCATTTATAGAGACTTTGGAGTTTTTGAGTCCGTCTGTCTAAGAGATTTTGGCCTTGCTACTGCTGCTGCTTTTTCTTATCTCATTCTGTCAGACAGCATGGCTCTTATTGAGATGGCTAAAATAAATCATGGCTCGCTCAAGGAATAAAATAACTTAAGAAAATGAAATCTTGGGGAGAAGATCTGAAAATACCAGCTACACTTTGTTCTTTGTTCGGAGTTAGAGAGTTTTCCCTTCTTACTGGAACGAACAAAGAAAACCAATAGATACTTAATTGATTCAGTATTTTTAATTGAATACATTAGCTTATTCTTTCAAAATCGAAGATACCAAAATTCAATTAAATGCTTTTCTTTCCCAGTTAATTGTTTTACTATTCCGCTCAAGTTTTTCCGAAATAGTAGAGTAGGAGCCTATTTTTTAGAAATCGGGATCAATCTAACCTAGATTATCGTTTCTATCTGCAAGACTACTACTGCTTCTATTCTAAATCTGCAGTAATCAATCATAAAGTTTTTCAATAGCCAATACCAATAATCTTCCTACCATCACCCATATTATCATCGAGCATGATATATATCGTCAATCCTTTCAAGGCCCTTTTAACGCATTGATTTCTTTTTTTAGCAACCACAGCTATATGCCATTAGCATTCCTGTATCTCTCTAGTCTGGTCTTCTCATCTGTACAATGTGCACGTGTCTTCCTGTTTTTTCTCACCTAAATACTTTTCATTGCTGCATCCTAAGCTTGGAAAAGATTAGGATTGAATTCCTGTACTACAGACTACAATGATCATGCCGTCATCTTAAGGTTAAAAAAAAGACGCAGTCTTCTTAAGACTGCCGACTAAACTGCTGCAGCCAAACTACTATTTCTTATATGCCTAGTAATTAGTATTTTCTAATGTTGATTCGCTTCCTTGTTGAAGAAGCTATAGTAGTAGTAGTAGTAGTAGTAGTAGTAGTAGTAGTAGTAGTAGTAGTAGTAGTAGTAGTAGTAGCAGTATCAATCAACAAATGCTGCTGCCGTTACTACTACTCTGTCCGATGATGTCCTGCTTTTTGTGTCGATGTATTAGCAATAGAAAAAACCAGCAATAACTAACAACATGATAGTTTCTGTGGGATCTGCTTTGAGTGAAAAAAACCCCATGGGTTATCTAAGATAAACAAATGGATGGGAAGGAGAGACCAAGAGTGCGTGTATTTGGAGTAAATCAATTTGGTCCAAAAAATAAAAGCGAGGATGAAATTGCCTGCTAAAAAAATCTAGGCCAAGTTTGCCCAACTCGTCAGTAGCAGCAACTCAGCATGGCATAAGCACGCAATTTAAGGCTGTAAATTACTCAGGAAATTGGCATAAAAACACTTTTAGTTTTGCTCCAACTATAAAGTGCGTAGAGAAAATTATTTTACAAAATACTCAAGAAAGAGGACTTAGTTTTTAAACGAGATTTTACTTAAATACGATAAAAATGAGCGTTCTAGAAAAATCACCTTGAAACGAAACATTTGATGCCTCTTGCAAATCAGTGGTATGGAAATAAAATAAAGATGGAAAAATTCAATACTATTGGCTAAGGCGACCCGCTATACTGCTTCGAATCATGTGCAATCTTTGTTTAACTCTCTACGAGAGTTTAAAGCTCAACTTTACGCCCATTTACTGCTCAAAATATTTTCAAATTTCAAAAAATTATTTTAGAATTTCAAAAAAGAATTTTAAGGTGGTACTACCAATGATAAGGGGAGTTCAAAACTGTATTCCGTTCAAAAATCGGATGAGAATTGAGAGCGGAGTATGCATTGTTACAAACATACAAACAGTTTTACCAGAAAATAGTACATTGATAGCTATACTTTCGGTAGCAAAAAACGTAACAAATGTGTGCAAAATTTTGTATATAATGCATGTACTAAGGTCTAAGAAACATGACAAAACTCTAACTTCCGCATCTGTGATTTTATTTTACATGTGCTAAAAGGTTCAAGAGCACGTTGAGTTGAACACAAATATTAATAAGCATATTTCTGCTTAGTTCCTTAGTCGAATGAATTGGTTACCAATTGGATTTAATAATACTAAAACGGGAAGTAGTATCAATACAAACGTGCTTGAGGCAAGCGTAATTATTACCATTAGTAATAGTCTCTCTCTCTCCTTCCGTAAGAAATTTGGCCAGAATGACACAGCAAAAGGGGGACGTTTAGTCCCCAATTAACATCATGAATAACAAAATTGTACAATGCAAATTAATTCTTAGTGGGTTTGTTTCTACTACACTATGTAATTAGTTATAATTCCAAAAGAAGTAATGGGGAGATTAGCTAACCCGCTACAAATACCCTCCGTAATGCTCAGTCAATAACTGAAGGAATACTTGAGAAACTGTATGACAAAGGCAGTCACAGCCACAGGATGTTGAGTACTTTTTCTGCATAATTTACAAAACAAGTGAGCCTAAATTCTACCTATTTTCATGTCATGTTTGAGAGAGAAGGGATCAAAATCTTTCAATGTTTTCAATCTGAAAATTTTCTTATCATCCATCAAAGTTTTTAGGCCCTTTGATTTGCATCTTTCGGAAATGATAGTGGGAGAGCATAGATAAATTCCACTGCAACAAAGATAAGTTGTATTGGCTTACCAAATGAGTAGAATTGTTGATAACTATGAAGAGTTGTTGTTGGTTGTGTGGAGCAAGGGTAGTTTGTGTGACTGGACGCGGATGGTCCCGTTTGTAGGAGGCTGACTGGAAATTGAGTTGATTGCCAAAGTGCTGCCGTTGTTATTCCCCTCGTTGCTAATCACATGTCGACCGTTGAGGGTTCCGGTTGTGGTTACTGTGGCAGTGATACTTCCATTAGAAGAGGAGTGGGAGTGCCCATTGGTCAAGGAGTGGGAGTGCCCGTTCATGTGCCCATTCGTCAAAGCCGCAGCCGAACAGTTCCCATTTGCTGAGATTCCGGATGAACAAGAGACCCTTAGGTCACTCTTTGACTCTCCGCTTGATGTCCCGTTCGTCATAGAACCGTTATTTCCGTTATGAATGTTTGTCTTGGAACTTGTTCGCAGGGCGTTTGAACCACTCGCCGGTACTGACACACTGTCATTCTGAAATAGAATTAATAGACAGCTTTTAACTAACATTGAAAATTACTTATGGGTGCATTTTTCTTCTTTAAAGTTAAGTTTCCCTTGACCTTCGTCAAGTTTAAAGTTTAAGGCAAGATTAGGTAATTATCAGTGAAACCTCAGCGGTCGGTAGGTTCTACCCTAAAACAAAGATTTAATCATCCATCTTTCCCAGCTATCTCGCTCTAACTCCCACTCCCTAAACCCGAAGGTCTCCACTTTCTACCACGTAGCAAAGTAAAGTAAACTTCCTCTCCTTGAAAACAAGATGCAATTTCCTCTCTACAAGTTACACCCACTCACCGGATCGTACTGGATGTAATAACCACACCTCCTCTATACTTTTATCAACGGAGATGACAGATGACTTAACTTGTAGTCTAGTGCCTTGTCTTTATGCACATTTCCAGTTCGCATGCATCGTAGACTTAATATCAGGTCTTCTTGAATTGTCTGTAGTTAGTAACCCAACAGAGTTTTATGCATGTCTACCGTAGAAATCTATTAAATTCTGGAGTTTGAAGGTCCTATATAAAACATGGCTACTATTTGAAACCGACTGCTATAGGAGGGAGGGCTACTAATCTGAAATATAAAGTGTGTAGGTGGATAACGAAGAAAGTTTACTAAATATTATGCAAACACATGATCGGAGCGTTTATGTCAACTTTATAAAGGTTTATAATTCAGGGAAAGGGGTCCCTAAAGACCTCGATTCCGAACTGGGTCGTCCCTTTCCTGTCGTTCTCCAAACTCCAGCCCAACTCTTTCTCTTATTTACTCTTTAGATATCCCTACTATTTTAGAAACGTGCTTTACAACTTCAGGTAGCCCTATAGGACACAGAACCCTTGGTAAAAGCGATGAATATGGATGTGCCAAAACGGTAGACGTTTTATCTCTCTCCTCCCGTGAATCAATTTTGGCAATATTTCATCCTCTAGCATTTTCCGCCCTAAGTCTCCAGGAAAGAGGCCACATAAGGGAGGAGAGGTATCTAAACATGATAACAAAACTGGTAATAATAACAGGGAAACGTACCCAGTCCCCTGTCAGTATTCATTCCAGGCGAAGCAACCATCCGACATGGTCAACTAATCTTATTCTCTTGACAGTTGAAAAATGAGACAAAAGCTGCTGCGGCTCCTTCCTACAATCTTTCATAAGTGCAAAATTTCCTCGGCGTTCTAAAAAATGCTGTAAAAAGCCCGAAAAAAACCCTGCTAATCCTACCTAGTGGTTTTAGTTTACAACTCTGCCTGGTTTCCTTTAAGTTTCTGCTATTCTACAAAAAAAAAACCTTTACCGAGGCACGGATTTCCTACCCTGAAAGCTTTTATTTGGTTCGTCGTGGAGTAATCTTTGGCTTTAGAACCGACCACCACTGATTAGCTGACTGAGCCTTATTTACTGTTGCCTATGAGAATGAGAAGACTAGCTTCTCTACCCGGGTGGATTATGTATCTGGTGTATGTGGGGGAGAGTTGTTGTCAATTGTAAATAAAACAGGAACCCGGTTCCGCCTGACATCAACAAAGAAGGGAACTTTCTGCAGAGTAAATTACTCTTTATTTATACATTTTGCTGTTGAGAGTAGGATTTATTTTCCGTAGAAAAAAACGTGCCTTGTCTTCTTTCAAGAGAATGCATAGATCCCTTGTTTTGTGCTACTCAGGCTTCCCAATCTGGAATATTATAGTTACTTCCTTGATACGACTGCGAGAAAAAGAATGCAGACATATTTCAACGAGTTAATTTAATGAGCTTGGTAATTAGACGTGTCTGATTAGACGTTGTGTATGGGTGCCATGACTAAGGTTACATAACGGAGGAATCCCAGCACTAACTCCATGTCTCCAGGGATGGGCTTGATAAGCTTGGGATTCCAGTAATATTGTTCACAATAAACATAAATAGCATTGAGTCGAAGTGAAGTCAACTTTGCAAAATGATCCGTAAGCTACGGTCCTCCCAAATATTTGGCACCCGCATTTATCAGGTTTCCCTTGTCAAACTCCAGTCAGCAAAACATCCATCTAAGTTGGAGATTAAATCTTGGCATGTCACTCTAGCATTGAAATCACTTTCGAACACTACTAAAATCCAATGTTGGAATTTTGCTTAGCTTTTTAACTTGCCGTGAGAAAGTAAAAACTACTCGGAAAGTAAATGACTACTTAGAACTAACAGGTTATAGTGTTAGTCTTCTGCCTAGGTAGCTTGTTACGCAATTATGAAAAACAGAGCCGAATTATGCATAAAAAACCGAAAACGAACGGCGTTCATCATCCACTGCAACCGAGCCGGGTTCCAGTTTCGAAACCTGAGAGAACAGATAACAATATCAGAAGGGCCCTGCTTCTACTTTTACTATTTAGTACTGCTTTTGATATCTAGCTGAAATCCTAACCACAAAAAGACCTCCTAACTCATATATCTTTGTTTACTAAATTGCCAAGAATAAGTACAAGATAAGGAGCATAATTAATTAACTTGGCTAACAAACCACAAAACTAGAATGTAAATTCTTTGTTTCTATTTCTTTTCTTTGCTGTATATATCCTATTCTTTTTATCACTCAGTATTACATGCTATAATATAATGTTAACATGACATGCATCTGCTATTTCCATTTTCGCCGTCTTGGTATACAAACTTGCAAGTTGCAATCGTTTCCATCCAGCGAAACTAAAACTGCAAGCTGGCTTTTGTAACAGTGCTACAGATACCTCTAGGGAAATGTTGTCTTTTACATAACAAACGTTGGTTGATATTGATATTCGGCCAACGCTTCGTTATTTTACGTTGCACTTTCACTCCTGTGCTACGCTGCAGTTCACATATACCCAGAATTTTATCCCTGAATAAATTCAATGTGGTTTCTCAAGCACACTTCCACCCGGGTGAATCTCACAAGCTTGACGTAATGTCCTACTTGTCCTAATAAAGTTCTTATTCCTGGTACGTTGCATAGGTACTTCCCTTCAAACTCAGACAATGAGAAATTTCATTCTCCGAAAGCTTCAAGAAGTCTTTTCACTTCTGGGTGAAGTAAAATATTAAAATGTCCCTACCAAATCTAGGAATTTGTTAACTTATGGAGAGAAAGCTCTTTCTTAGAAATAAGGGAGAAAGTCCCAAGAGAATTAGTTGCATAGAAAATTCAAAACCAGAGCAGAGCAGACTTTGAAGAGATTCTCTTGAAAAATACGGACAAGGCTAGAATAAATATAAATCCGAGTGAAACCAAAACCAAACCACTTCTTCATAAAGGAGTTAAGCTCTTGGAAGAGGATAATGATGGAAACTTCTTGATAACTAACTATAGATACTTAAATAGCTAAATAAATGGTTTAAGCTCCTTCTAAAACTTTCATCGCCTTGCTGTTGCTGGTTGTGGTAGAGTTGCTGATGCATAAATGAATATGACACCCGAAACCCTTCAAGGGTATCATCCTGTTTTAGGAATTCTGTACATTGAATTGAGTAATGAACCTGAGCCGCTTAACTCCTCTTGACATATCCAGTTCTGATGGTCTCAGGAGAATTTATTTGTTGCAAAACACCTAGCCTTGTGCTCCCTTCTCAGAATTTCAAATTGATAGGTTTTACTCTGATTTCAGGAGAAGTGGATTTGAGAAGGGAATTGAACTGGGAATCTAAGCTAAGCTTGTAAATCATTACCATTAGTTTTGCAAAAAACATTGCGAAATATGAGAACACTATTCCCCTGAGACGAGAGTTCTATAAACCTTTCCAGTCGATTAAAATTTATCCATGAATCTGTGAACGTTATCTAAGTAAGTTTTTGAGCAATTGTCTGTATATTTTAGGTATAAAAAAAGACGAACCTTATCTGCCGGAGTGCGAGGAAGTCTCCGTCGGAGCCAAGGATGACGAAGTGCAGCTGAGGGAGTAAGGCGAGTATTCGGATCCCATTCCAGACAACGGCGGATAAAATCCACAAACAGAGGGTCTTCACAGCCTTTAAGTGCAGTCTAGAAAATAATAAAAGAAATCAATCAGCTTTATGTCACTCCTTCAATCAGTTTCTTCTTTACTATTCAAGGCTTTAGGAGAAAAATACAAAAGTCCTATTTCATCCCTTAATCATCTTATCCTTTTTAGCATCATTTTACAACCACGAATTTACATTTAGTAGGATTTCAGCAGTTTATTTGTACCCAACCGAACGAATCCTCTGCTCCTAAATTCCCTGCTGGATTTTCTGCGTGGCTCAGAAAAATAAATTAAAGTTCATCTCGTTTAAGTCGGCAAGACGGTGAAGCCTTTAGTGTCTAAGTCTATGCAAAGAACACGACAAACAATGGGGGACCTGATCCCTCCAAATTATTACTCAAGACCCCTTTTTGTCATTTTCACATAAGACAAGTTTCCAAATAGCAAAGAAATATTTTTATTTATTTTTTATTTATTAAAAAACTCAGACAAGACTCCCTAAGGCTTTCACCCATGGAGTCAGCTCATGTTGATCTCATTCATAGTGCATTTCATATTAAATCTACTTCTTAATATAATAACAAAGAAATAATAAAGAGAGTTAATAACTAAAAGTTTCAAAGAGCTAAGAAACGCTAAAGCAAACAGTAGAAGGGATGGACTTCCCTGTCTCTGTATAACCAACAAATAGGGGAAGATAACTACCCCATTCCCGAATTCCTAAACATGAAATCCACCTGACCTATCTTTAACTCTCAAGTAAGTCTCCATTTATTCTTTACGCTGCCTACTATAAATGTATACATTCCTCGTAAACGTGTCCGTGGAACTAAAGAGCCGCTGCTGTCTATTCATTTTTTTTGTCAAAAAAGGAATTTTAGGGTTATCTCTCTCCTTCGATACATTGTTACTCTCAAAGTAGTCCTGCTAAGCTTCTACAATGAGACTCAAATTGGTATTATTGTAAAATAAAATAACCATATCAAGAAGCGTCATCATCATATCCTCCTTCCTACCTCCCTGCCTCATTCGTTTTGTACAAGTATCCTATTATTATAATTCTAACTCTGCATGCAATACACAATAAACTACAGTACAACTCCATTTTAACAATCCAACTTGAAACTATAACTAGACTAGGATTGAATCTACAAAATTCCTTTACAAAAAGGGGCAAAATCTCCAGACAACCGATCACGACCAAACCATAGGAACTGTCTGATCTATGGACCAAACCAAAAGGGTTTATTTTTATGTTGAAAGAAGAGCTGGAAAAAAGGATCAGGGATGCTTAAGATTTCAAACTCCACAACCAACGTTACAGTTTCCCATAAAGAGGCTTTGAAAAGTCGAAATAATACTCGTAATAATGTATCTAATATAATATAATAATGGAAGTTGGACAAGCAAGTTATTTAGTTCGGGTTACTTAAAGAGATTGCTAGTCATCAGTAAGAAGATATTTATTGACTCGGATAAAGAACCTCTTTCCTCTGTAATATTAAGAAAGGCTCAAGTCTAAGCTCTTTTACATGATTACAAAGGATTCTTCTGAACCTCTACTTCCTACCAACTACAATTACATCCTATACTTTGGAGAAAAGAATATGGGTTAAAATTCTTTGTGACTTCTTTTATAATCTCTCTAAAGTAAAATAAATTAGATGAAAAATGAGCTTTTAAGGCCTTCAAAGAGTTTTATGGTGAAAAACGATGAATATCCCTAGTTTATGAGTACAACATACCCAATACTTACTATTCACATATCCGTAAAACCAGAAGGAAACTATTCTTAAATCTTTCATACAGTTTTTTATCCATCCTGGACAGACATTTTTATAAACCTAACTAAAATAAATACACTAGAGATGCTTAAAAGGAAGGGGAAAAGCCCTTTGTTGCTCACACCCTATAACAATAGGTACAAATGCGTGTGTCAAGA
>JAQFZX010000413.1:0-61426 GCA_034682405.1 Hydroisotoma schaefferi | reverse complement strand
CGAGAAAAAAGGAAAGGTGTGCTTTGAGCCTTACTATTAGATATTAAAACCAATACAATCTGTGATGGCCATCCATCCATAATTATCCATCAATTCTGCCCTATTTACAAATGCTGGATTACCTAACCAAGCTGGTCAAAGGTGTTTGACGTGGGTTAATTTCATTCAGTATTCAGTTCATAGTTCACCTCAGGCATTACCCACCTTGGGAAGAACGATTGTAGCAAAAGGGGAAGGATAACTGACTGGAGTTAGGTTTGTTTTATGAATTATTCAGATTCTACCAAGTTGTGAATGGAGATTTTAAGAAAGATACTGTAGCTCCTCCAGTTGGGAAAATACCCCACAGCACTAGCAAGTAATGATAACAGCAGTGATAGGCAAAGATTAGTATCCCACCCAAGGCAAGGTAGGAATAAGTAAAGCAAGTACAAAAAAGTATGCAAGTAAAGGGTTGAGTTTTGTAATAGTTAGTATAATAGTTCTGCTGAATGTACAACTAACTATCCTTGCATGAGAAAGGATGTCGAGAAGCCGGCTGAGCTTTTAACATGGACATTCTTAACAACATTATCTGTGTCAGTCGCTGTTGTCGATGCAATTTAATATTTTATGCCTTCGTTCCTCGTCACATCCGCCGGCCGGCCGGCCGGCTTTAATCTTATTGACAAAAATGTGAAGAAAAGTGAAGACTATGGTTTAGTTCGGACTCGGAGGTTCTGGTTGAGGTTGGGTAACCACGAGCTCAAAACTTTATTGCTTCCATTAATAAAAAGTATAATTATTCTTACATGAATAGGAGTCGCCAATGCCTTTTTTCAAAAGAAGAATCTAAATCGCGATTTAAACTTTTCATGTTGGTACGTCTTTTAATGCATAAATGAATAATATCCATTTCGGGATTTCCATTTAAATAGTAGACCACTTCTTTTTCCTTCCTAAAGAAGAGTGAATGTAAAAAATGCTTTGGCAATCTTCTGCTCAAAGCTATACAATATATTCTGCTAGATAAATATGTTTTTGAAACGCAATCTCAAGTAAAGCGAAGAGGAAGAAGAAAAGAACATTAATTTAATTTAATTAAAATGAAACTGATGCTGGTACTGCAGAAGTGCATGTCAGATTTTATCAATGAGTCAGAACATATTATGCAGAAAATGCCAAGTTTTTGGGTCGATTTCATCAAGGGATGGGCCGAGATGACTATGCTTGATGGGTTTGAATGAAACCGTGAAATAAAATGGGATTATAGGTATAAGTATGCACGTATATATTATTACATTCAGCCAGATTTCGATTCCTACATATTCATAGCCACTCCTTAATTCAATTTATTATTCTGAATAGAAATGCACGAGAGGTTCTGAAGTTTTCTAGCAATGTTGGAGTTTTGGTACGATTAGGCTCAAGTAGTAGGAGTATGATTAAGATGATGAGATTGAAGCGAAACAATTATTCTAAGAAGCTACTCCGATAAGGACTTAGTATAAATTATTTTAGTATTCTTAATAATGGTGTACCTAAAATCTCTCTTTGTAGACAGCTAGAAGAAGGCTTAAATTAGGATGAAATTTTAAAAACTACGTAAAATGCTGTTTCGTTGAAGCCTTCGTTCAAGACTTCAAGACAAGTCAGCAAAAACTTCACGTATTGTCAACAAATTATGTCACAATACAACCTTAGTCTAAATTTCTATTAACTATTCGCCGATCTAAAATCATTATTCGAAACAGTAGTGTCCATATTAGCGACCAGAATAGGCCGGAATATGACTAATAATGGCTGCTTTCCAACGGACAAACTTTATACTCGAGTTTATTTTATTGATAGACAGTGTTTTATGGTGAGTTCCTCCCAGAATATAAAATTAGTTTAGCATTAGATAAAGTATTTTGATTAGCAGTGAAAAAAATTGGGAGATGGAAGTCTTCTGGAGAACGAACGAACGTTGAACGTGACTTATCCAACTTGAGCCGTCACAAATGATGGCTATCGCTCAGAAGATTTACACGCTTGATTTCCACTCTCACTCGGCTTAAAACTTACTTCCTAAAAAACCACGCTAACCATTGTTCTCTAGATCCAATCCAATCGAACATAAATAGACAGGGAGGACAGGCCAGTTAGTTTTTATTGTGTTATTTTATTACATATAAAAACTCACTAACTGATCTCTACTGACTTTGGCTACTTATTTCTATTTTTACAAACTCATTCCTCTGTTCTTTTCTATAAACTAGATGAGATTAGATTATAGAGTATAATGGGTATGTATGGTGGGTGAATGTAAAAAAAACCAATTTATTTTCGGATAACATGATCTCATATTCAATCAAGCGGATATACTCGGTTGATGTTGCTTCCAGTCCAATTCATTTACTGTTGTCCATTATGTTTATTTTTATGGAAGTTATGATTTTAACACACTTTTTTATTGAACATGTTGTACAGTTAAAAAATAGAAAATAGAGCCACTATCTATCTATACATTAAACAGAAATTATAACTTGATTCATCTTCCATAAACATTTCAAACCTTTACGATTTATTTAAACTTAAAGCAAAAAAATCGAGCTCTTAATTAGAAACCCAATTCCAATTTAAAGATAAGTAGCAGTTGTAGCAGAAAAAAGTAAGAATTTCTAGCCCTTTCTCTCCCTCTTACTAGGTTCAATGAGAGATTTTTTACATGAGTAATCACAGCTCCAATCTTATCGTTGACTTATCCTAATTCCCACTTTAATTGCTAATTTCCTCTCGAAAAGTAAATTGAAATGGGAGGGGCTGTCCTAGTCGGCCCTCTTATCCTCATGCATAAAAGAAATGAAGTAAAAATAAACACATCCAGCTTGATTTATTTTACATTTACACGCTAGTAAAAAAATCCCACGTCCCTGTCAAAGTTAGCCCTAGCAGTTCTGCAAATGTTATTTAATTTTCCTTCAGAATCCAATCTTTCCATTACATTTTTTACAAGTGCGTACACGTAAGAAAATCCAATTTAAACCGTGATAAACTCGTTTCTAAACGAATCAAACCCCTTTTTTCGAAGATTTTAGTACAATTTCTGAATGTTTTATCCATATGACTTTAGCTTTGGGAAGCTCTCATATTTTGCATTGATTTTGTTTAAATCCTCTGAAATTGTACGATCCTTTGAACAAGCTTTATGAAAGCTATGCTTTATGCTTTTTATCCTTATTTTCAGGACAGCTTCCCCTTTTTCATAAAAGAGTTTAAGATAATACCCAGATCGAACTTTCTCGCCTTGCATACAGTAAAATAAAGCTTAATCCTATCTCTCTTATTTCGAGGAAGAACTAAGTATTTGTTCATAATATATCAAAGCATTCTAAGTTTATCCTATGCTTAAGCCTATCCTATATCTATCCTGAGATTTATTTATCTCTACAGATCTTTATCCCAAAGCCAAATCTAAGCAGGCAAAGTGTTACTTTTACTTTGTTCTTTGTTCCTCGGAAGAGGAGGACGAACGAGGAGTGAAGATCTGCTGGTAATAAAATGTAACAAAGTGTTGAACAAAGAAGACAAAGAACTAACTGAGAAGGAAAGGGGGTGGAGGTTGGGGGAGTGGCTCTCACTCTTAGATCTATCTTTAATATGAACTCGTTTTATAACAAGGTTCAGTTCAGACTACTACTACTACTTCTACTAAAAGTATTGCCAACCCCAGCAGGTTTTTTTGTACAGCGTTGAGATTTTTTTCCAGCAGTAGTAGTATAGTAGGTAGTAGTTTATTTGTAGGGCCAGGCAAGCAATCCGGTTCTCTTTCCTTATTTTTTGACCCTATGGTTGTTTGTGTGATTAAACAAGGGACAAGTGCACTTTAACACATGCTGGCCGACTGGACCTTGGTAAAGGGATAGGGATTATCATGTAGGGTTAGTTCCTAAAGAAAGTCAAGAAATAGACCTGTACCTTTGTAAGCCTTTGTAGCTTTACGGAGTTGGTTAAGTAGAATAGAATAACCCCGTTTCCCATCCAACCACTACTACTTCTTCCATATGAAAGGGAAGACAAACATGGGATTTTTAATGATATTGCATTGGTTAAGCTTGGGCCAGCACTTTTTCCAGTTTCAAGCTATTTTTTCTTCCTCTTCTATCTTCTTGTGCGTTGCTTATTTTTCTTTGAAATTGCCAGCAAGCAACTCATGTGTATGTATGTACGTCGATGTTAACGGGAAGCCACCGATCCATAAAGTGGTAAGAGCCCTATCAAATTAATTACGGAGGAATCTTGGCTACCACCGACCGAGTCAAGTGGGTTTGGTGAAAGAACTTCCAACTATTATATAAAGTTTCTAGAGAGATAGTACAAAAACGATAGGGATTCAGATCCGAGGCAGAGAAGAGCACGACCGTAAACCAATCTAAAAACTTGTTACCATTCTCATCCTCTCCAGTTTCTCAGAGTTTACTACCTAAATATTAGCTGTGTTAGTGGTTGGAAAGATTAAAATAAGGCTGGGAATTAAAAATGTACTGACATGAGTGGAAGCTGAAAGTAAATTTCATGCAGAACTGGTTGTAAAGAGTAATTATGGATTTACAACGTTACTTTTGAATAAATATTCAACTCTAGTCTACTTTTTATTAATCTACTCTAAACTACTTTAACTCTACGACTCAGTTATTGCAAAAGAACTCTACCGTACAGAACCAAAAACTAGCATAATATAATTTCAATTTTCTTGCTCTAATGTTTTACAAAACCTAAAGCCTTTAATACTTCAAAAAGAATTTAGTCTTAAACGATGGTTCGTATTAGCTGCATACCTTTTTATTTTTTCTATTCTGTAAAATAACAATCGTTGTCAAAGCTGCTTTGCACTTCATCTATACATGGTTCTGTTGTAAAGCTCTTACTTTACCAAACAGCTACTCTTTCCCAATTTCCATTTTTCAATTACTTTCCCCGTCTCAATATAAAAAAGTTGACACTCCAGCAGCAGCTTCTATAGATAGACAGACGTAGAGTGGAAGAATGTCAAGCTCAAAGGGCTCAGTTTTTAGCCTCTCCTGATATTTTTTCAGCAAATAAATTCTCTCGGCATTTCGTAACAGGAAGATTTCAACACACAAAAGAGACTACAAAGGAACTAGTAGCGGTTGAGCCAACTTTGCATTTACATACATACCAAAAGAAGAACATTGTAACGTAAAAAAGTAAGAGGATTCAATCAAGTGAGATGCTTACTTTTTACGTACCCGGTTTCCCATACAAAATTCCTAGCAAGGGAAATAATTCCCCGTACAATATCTACTAGTATACTACGGTTTAAAGCCCTAGTCTACAAATTACTCCTCCAAGGAAGTAATTTCTAAACTACGTTAGCTTCTACCGTTATATTGATGGGAGCATATATTCATAGCTTATCTATCAACTCAGGAAGACATGGTAAACCTGGAGTGTCGTCGCGTCGTCATCATCATCATTCTGAACTACTACTACTTGTAGATGTATAGGCTATTATTGGATTCGATTCATCTCAATTCTTTATTGACATATTCTCCTATAGTTATGCATAGTCACTTAACTATAACTTGATGCAATGAAAATAAAACCCTTCTCTAAGCTTGTTTGTGGAGGACTTGAAAATTTATTCTGAAATTTTATAACAGACAAGCGATCCAGCAACGCAACTCAACACTACTCTAGAAGTAGAGAGGCATGGTTGGTAAAGTACGTAAAGTAGTGAAACCCTTTTCCAATCTACTCTACTTCTCTTCAAGTACTCAAACTCCCCAGAATAAAGTAAGTAACCCTCGATCCATAAAAATACTCTACAGACTACTACTACCACTACTTTAATCATATTATGGATGGATTTATTCGCCAGCACACAGAGAAACTCAAGAGCTCTTCCTCGACAGCAGTCTTCAAGTATAAGCAATTTTACAAAACTTGATATAATTAAAGTTACAGATATTGTACACATTGAGCTGAGCTAGTCAATGGTACAAGATAGTTGTGTACATAGGATCATGGTGAGAAACAATTCAAAGATGGGAAGAACTAGCTTGGAATTAATGTCATTCAGTCTCACGTAAAGCTTGTATAGTATGGATTGTAGGACGAGGAGTAAATATTAGGTTTGAACCAAGTGTTTCAATTTCATGGGATATTTTATCAAGGAATTTTGCTACTTGGATGGAATAGATGGATTTTTAATGCCGAAGTTAGGATTTACTCTTAGATAATGCTATGCAGAAAATACACCAAGGTTTATGGCTCCTAAAGGAGTTTTTAGTGCAAGAATATGTTTCTTTATTGCAAAGACTCTCTTTTTATTTTTCTAGGTTCCTTTTTACACATTTAAAGTCGGAATAGAACTGTCCTACAGCCTAAATGTAGAACCACAGCTATAAACTGGTCTATGGTCTTTAATAAAGACCATAGACCAGTTTCAAACGACCAAAGACTCTTTATGTTTTTATTCCATTAGGTTTACAACGTGCATATATCTAGTTAAGTACATTTGCCTAGGAGTGCTTTGCATAAACTACCAAGCTAAACCCCAATAAGATTAAAGATTAGAAGTAAATATTAACTTTACAGAGCCACGAAACGGTATGAAAGGCTGGTTAGATTGGTCCATCAATCTCGCACAATCACACACAATTGCAATCAACAATACATTCAACAACTTACTAGATCCACATAATATATTCTCTCTCAGCCCAACATTATGCACAGTTTTAAGCATCTATAAGTATGACCGGAGTGGAGATGATGTTTTATTATATTCAGAATCTTCTAGGTTCTTTCAAAGCAACCTTGATGGCCGTCGTTACAGTCACCATAATCATACTCGATAAAAATAAATGCGTTTGAAGAACCATTATCTTCATTGGATTCGTCGTCTTCCCAGTCGTTATCGTTTATGGGAGTTATATAAAGTCGCATCGACTGTCGAGAAATCTATTCTCTCCTCTCCACTACTCGTAAGAACAACATGTATAAAGATAGTGGAGTAAAATAAAGTAAAATCATCTAAAACTGAGAACATTAGCATCCTATTTGTTTACAATAATAAATGGTCAACGATTTCAGCATTACATCTTTAGAGATTGAACATAAAAATATACATGTTAGAAATAAGTTTGATATTTATATTTATATTCCCTAGTTTAATATACACGTATTTTCTTTAGTATAGTTATTTATCTTTTTTAAATGAGGGCCATCAATTCAGTCTTGAATCTCGAGTCGATTCAGAAGAGCTGGATTATTATTTAAATCTAAACACTCCACAATCTCAAGTCACGTAGACAGACATGGTTTTTTATTTTCTGTAATTGTACTTCAACGAAGCTAAGTTAGGTACTTGCTGTTCTGCCTGCCATATCTCTGCGTATGAATGAATGCTTTGATAAGCCCTATTGTTACAGACTGTAGTAACAACTATTATAATATCTAGTACATACTATCTTGATGATGGATGCATGGAGCGTTTGAAAAGGTAAGGTTTAAAATTTTGAAAGCCCAAGGAGAATCATGGTGATTATAATCCATCCACATTATGTATAACATTAGAGAATCCTTTATAAAAACCCGTAGCCAAGAGTTCGCTTGATGGCTTGTTCGTTACTATCAACAATTACAGCAGAGAGGTAAGTTTTTACTTTTTTCTCGTCATCATCATCAACGCATCACGATCCTAACTAAACTTGGGTCATGCATGGAACAAAATAAACTCTGTGGAGGAATAAGATTGGTGATTTACCTAGTATATTATAGAGTAGTGGAAAAAGGTACAAGTTTTCTAGAAAGGATATTTTATTTTGATGGCAAAGAATATTTAGATAGAGAGTAAATCGGTACGGGTAAAAAATAGTTGTTGGAACTTTATTATTATTACAATCTTGATGCATTAAATCGACTCTATCTTGAAACGTGACGGTATAAAACGTACTTGTCTGATAAAGGAAACGGCTAGAGAGATAGGACTGATATGCTTAGCAGGCATTAGGGATAGGGAATCACAGGTAAAGTTAGGTAGGGACTTTGATTCAACACAGACTATATTATTATAAAGAGGAAGTAACAAATGTCGTTTTGTGTAGTTTATTCAGTAATAAAACAAATTGCATGTTGGTTGAGTGGATAAGAATGAGGAACATTTTGGGAAAATGTTAAGAAATAAAATTGTGTTTTATAAAAGCTGTTTTTAGTCACCAGAAGATGCAGTTTTAGAATTCTCATAAAATTAGACTATTTCAGTTTTAAAAAACAGTCACATCGTTTCGAAACTCTAAACCGGATTTATATCCCCCTTTCGCCTGGAGACGTGAATGTAAGCTTCGTCCACAAAAACCTTCAAGTATAACATTTCCCAACTCTCAAATTTGTGACGAAGCATGACGACGAATTTTTATGACAATTCTCCATTTAACAACCATTAGACCGTCTAGCTCAGCCTATTAAACTAAGTTTCATTTTACGATTCCCCAAACAAACTTTACAAACTAGACTGACCGTCCAACTTCCCTGGTCTTGGGTAAATAGCCACACGTTTTGTGACGTTAAGCAATATAAATAAACTAGCACAACTTACTATGAGCAACGATTTTTATGTCTTTCTTCTTTACAAACTTGCATAATAGTAACCAAAGCCTTTGGCCAAATACCAATCATTGAGAACATACGCTGCCTTATTGGGTTACTGGAGGAAGTTATAGATATTATAGGGTTAAGCAAAACAGTAGCCTTTTATTCCTCACAACGTTAACTTTACTTTTTCAATAGACCTAAAGAGGAATTTTATCACCAAAAAAATGCAAAGCACACCCAATGTACGATATCATAAGGTGGTAATAAAATAAGGACTTTTATTAGCTCACATTCAAGTTTGAGAAACTAAATCTAAAGCTTTTTTATACCTATTTACTTTCACATAGTACTTTGTGTTCTCCTTTACTCTTTCATGCTCTTATCCCTAATACGATACTTAAAAATAAAATAAACCAGTAGCAGAACTTAAATGTTAAATGTGGCTGAACTAGGTAAGTAATAGGATATGCCAAATATACATTTTGTATTTAAATATATATAAAAAAATAAATTACAAGAAACTGTCCCCACGGACTCTCTACTAAAACTTGCGCAAGAATTGGCTCTTTTGCAATAAAAGTATGGAGCTTTTTTTATACAGCTGGAGACATTTTATTGACACGGTAGATAGATTAGAGAGTCATTTAATTATACTACAGAAAGGAATAGCCGGCTCTGCCTATTTTGAACGTTGTAATATTAAATTATGATAGAATAGAACGGGCAAAATGTAATAAATGTTTTTCATCATTCGTGCAACTGGTTGGATAAGAATAAAATAAGCCCCATTAGATCATTGAAAGCGCTCCTGCTCTGAAACTCTGAAGAAGATAAGCGAATGGCATAAAGCAATCCTGTGGGAAGATATAAAACATTTTATGAATAATGGGAGACGGTTTTGGTCGTAAAATGGGAGATTATATGGAAATAGAAATATCTATAAAGTCCCCTAGCTCTAGATAAACCTACTTTGTACAAGTAGGTAGCTATTTTCATTCCCCATCATTCCCTACCAATAAAACTGTTAAGGAATGATGATATTTTTTCTAGCCAAAGCGGGCACATTATTGAATGCCGGAAGCAGAACAGTATAAATGAATATACATGACATATATATTATTACACGACATCACATTAATATGAGAAAGAAGGTTGCTTTTGCATGCGACCATACCATACAAGCGAAGGGAAAAGTAATAAAAGTTCTGCTGAGCAAAAGTTTTTTAAATTTAATTTTTAATCTTCTAAGTAGGAACTAGTGGTCTTAGAGGGATAAAAAAAGTTTGCAGCCAAATGGATCTCATTATTTTTAATACTAATAATAGTGGTAGTACTTTGTATAGGAAAAAAGTTTGAAAACATGGCGGACTGCACTTTCCTGATGTAAAGTTTTAAAGCTGTATAGGTACACAACGAAAAATAGGCTTGATATGACAGGCATGCGAGCAAAGTAATCAAAAAATCTGTAACAAATAAGCACAAGCTAAACTAAGTTTAAAAAAACAATGGATATCCAGGAGGAAATGGAAGTTAGCAAATATTGCAAGAAATAAGACAAGCAAATGCAAAATACCAATAAGGCTTATGAATTTTGCCAGACTTTGCAAATAATATTAGGTCATTTGAAGCAAACAAATGATACCCGTACGATACAAATCAACAAGGTTGTGTAGTATGTATGTTTGCAGTAAGTAGAATTTATTCTCCTGCGGTTTAAATTCAACCGATACAACAGCCAGGTTTTTTACTTTTATAAAAGTATGCAAATGTAGAGGTGAACTATATTATAAATGGTTATGAATGTTTTACTACCCGGAATAATAAATAACTGACAATAGGGGAATCTAAATTGTTAGTGATTGATTGCAAAGATACATGGGGGCATCAATATGATGTGGGATAAGGGAATGACAGACAGTTTGGTGGTTTGGCTTTATTACTATTGCGGTTCGAAAATATTTTTCTGATTACTCACTAAACTAACAATCATTAGGTTTAGGATTAGTCATTGACTATTTTGCAATAGGTGATTAATCGAAGCAATGAACTGAAATCCGACAAGGCAAGGACGGATAGGATTTATCGTTTTGTTTGCAAAAGTATCTAACCAGGATTGAACGATGTGGGACATTTTTAATTCATTATCGTTCTTGTTACACCGCATTTTAAAGGTACAGCAAAACTAATTAGTGGGAAGACATGGGATTTAATTGAAAGTAATTAGTCGCAATCTCAAAACACAATTACCGCACCCTGTTTTGTCCCACGTACACAATTTCCTGGAGTATAAATTAATGGATGACCGATGACCCGTTATAAGCTTATTGTCAATATAATATTGGTTCCTAAAATTTTAAGGTTTTAAAGCTAACATTTTGTTATCGATGTTACTTATTCATTCCTTAATATTGTAGTTACATTCACTGAGGAACAAAATTGGAATTCGTGTTCAAGTGAACAACCGAAAAGGTTCGTTCGGTTTGTGTAAATTGGAAATATAATTACTCCTATAGAATGCCTTAAAACCATCAACCTCTACATTAAAGAAGCTTCTTTACAATAGTATTCTTCAACCGAACTGAACATCAACAGCAAACTCAACAAATACAACCTTTTAATCAATCAATGTGTTTTTGTAGTTTCCCTTGACGGACCAATTAAACTGAAATATTCAAAAACTTTCTCGGCGATATATTGGAATGAAAAGGGAGAATAAAGAAGCCAATCATCCCACGAGTAGTAGTCGTTTATCTTTGCTAGAAATACATTGAACACCATACCCCTTTCAATACAAACCTACTATGAATGCAGATAAACATTATCGAAAACAACAAACCACCAAACTGTAAATTAATTAAGGAATAATTAATCGATATCCTCCCACATAATTGCTTTATTCCGTGGCCCAAACCCCTAAAATTGACGATAAGGCTAAATGTTTCAACTCTTTCTAGAATGAAATAGAAAGACGGATGGACAAAAATAACTTCTTATCTATAGATTATTCCTTCATTTATTTTTCCGCTTCTACCCACACTTAACGTGGCTTGTTTTTACTTGGCATTAATTACACGACTTCTTCACGCTGACGGCTTTTTCATACTTCTGACGACCAAACCCTGTTTAATTAAAGGGGAATAGCCTTTCGATTTCAATTATTTATGCAGCCATAATGTATTTTCTTCGTATAAAAAAATCTAAAGTAATTAAATACAATATTTATTACCAGACACGTGCCCTAAAGGCTTATCTATAAATTTGGCAAATATTTACTACAAATCTGTACAACTTTTAATTCCGTAGAAATCCTCAACCTGATTAAAGAAATAGGCCAAAATTGCTACACATTTCCATAAAAAAAAATGGAAAAAATAAAATTTCAAGAACCAAAAGAGGAAGCATAAGGAGAAGGAAAGTCGTTTGAAAGTTATCTAAACTACTGAGAGATAGTAAAATAGCCCAGTATTCCATTTGCTTATCCTAATTACCACAAAAATCTGGAGTTAGAGGAGCTTCAAACCTCCTCATGCTATCACCCTACCTCAACTAACTCTATACGAATAGGAAGAGACATAACCAATCCTGTTATCGACACAAATCTTGGTTACGGCATGTAATTTTCATATCTTTATTTAACTTAAAAAGTCTAGAAGCTTTTAGAAACACTTAATAACTAAGAAACAAGTTCTAGAATATTTAAGCCATTAGTAAGTTTTTCAGTATCTTGTTATCCTTTAGCGTGTTTGTTTCAACTTATCTCCACCCAATCCCACTTTGGGCTTACAACTAAAGTTATAAACAATTAAACTGCTACCAAAACTACACACAATGTTTTTTTTCATGGTGCGCCCAGAAAAAATAATACGGAAACGTAAGGTCTTTTTAAGAAACTAACCAAAACACGGAAAGTAATTAAATCCTTCACCGTCAAAGTTTTTGCTCGTATAATCATAAAAAGTACAGTTTGGTGACATTAATATAACAACGCCTGCTAAAAGGCATATAAAAATTAAAGAACTGTCTGCTGTTTTAGCGTACAAAGGCCGTACACACACAAGCCAATCAATCGAACAGTAAAGCCTAGTAAAGAAGCAGTGGTATTTACTGATGTTTTTCTTTGAGTTACACGATTTATCTATAATCATTCCCCCAAAAAAACAATAAGGTTAACCCAATGTTTATCAAGCTATCGATACCCATTTAGGAACTTTTACTTTTACTAGCATTCGATTAAATTGTTCATATGTTGGTTTCCTCTCACTAAGAAATACAGACATAACTTTAAATACAGAAACAGAAACATAATGATAATACTGTCATGCATCTTATCAGAAATACTTCTTTTCATTCCTCCAATCCAATCTTTTTTTATAAATATTGGTCGAGCATACATGAAGTGAAGTCATTGCTAAAAGGAAAAAAACAGATACTACAGCCATGCTTCGTCTACCACTAAGACGAGGTAACTACCGTATTACCTGTTTTAATTCTCCTGGGGAATTACTGCTTGCTAGGAAGAAAAATTGAGAACATGTTTGAATGGCAAATTGTATTGAAGGTTTTTTAAATAGAAAGGTGCGCAAAAAGAGGCTATTAAGGGGGATTAAAAATATGAAATACAGTAATAGGACTGCACTGGCTACATATGGAAGAGTAATAAAGACATATACAGAGTAATTTAAACACATTACGAACTAATTACAAGTGATTTTGCTCAAGTAGATAAAAAAACTGCTTCGCATTCTAATGTGAAATTTAATCACCTCCATTCGGTTTCCGTATGTCATTACATGAGTAAATTTATACCCCAGTTTTTTTCCACTCCTTTTTCTAAGTTCTGCATTCCATTATTTTTGCTACTTCATAAGAAACACTCTACGCATAGTGCCGTGTACATATTATTGGCAAGAACACTGGGTAGTAAATTCATTTTACAGCATGATCGTAATCCGTTGCCTTTTATATTGTAGCTGCAGTAGTAAATTAGTACAATTTGATATGAATCGAACAGTTTGTGGTTAGTGAATGAGATTGTTAATGGATATAAATTGTCCATAAATTAGTACTTGGTGTTTGATGTGGTCGTTGTCGTTGATTTGCCATGCACTGTTTATAACATTATTGTCTGTAACAAACCTCCTTCTCTAAGCTGTTGTTACAAATCCCAATTCAATGTAGGTAGGTAGTCTCAGCTGAATTAATATTGTTGTGAAATCTATCTATCTAGCCATCATAGCTAGTGATCAAACCTATTATAAAATAGAAATCATGCTAGGTGGATAGTAATTAGGTTTGATTTCTAGCAATTAGTCATACAAATGTCTTTCCTACTGCAACTATGCATGTACTACTACAACCGCTATTTAAACGGCTCCCACAAGAAAGTCAACTATGAGAGAGAACAACTTTCAATTTTCAATTAACAGATTTTAATTCACATCCTTCTATTCCAAACGTGTAAATCATGTAGTTTAAATAAATAAATAAATAAGCAGCAGAAATTGCTCAGCTATACTTAGTTAACAAACATTGTCCACATTCATTCTCACACACACAAGCAGCTAAAAACTCACGTACACCAAATAAATGCCGCATATTCTGTCATTATTATAAAAACCTGTCAACAATGATTCATTCATGTACCTATTTATATAACCTAAAAAGTTTATAGATGAATGATTTATTGCAGGAAAAATAAGAAACAAAAATCTCAGCAGGTTTCATTCGCCACAGTAGCAAAGTATTTTTGTACTTTAATACGATTACTAAGAAACAACACACCTTACTTCTCAGCCAATAAAAGCAGTCTTGAACAAGGAAAAGCAAGTAAATTGAATTGAAATTTAAAAAGCATGACTCACATCCTACACTTTACTGGAGTCAACATTTCCATGAGAAGTTATACCTGGCCGATCAATTAAAGCTGTTAAAAACTCAAGCCGTTTGTAAAAGCTTTACCTAAAGGAAGTTAGTATGATAAAATAAGCTTGTAGTTGCTCTATTCTAGTGAATAATTGGGTTGATTCGACCCCAATGCACCCACGGGTGATTGATAAGACAGCTACTCAGAAAAGAACAACGATTGGATGATATTATGCCAATGGTCCAGTAATTTTTAGCTATACTTTCATCATTTCTATCCTGCAGAGTGAAAAACAACTTATTTTAAATCGGCTTAATGTTATGATGTACAACAGAAGGCCACTGGATTCTGCAGTGGATTGCACAACCTGTTATTCTCCGTGAGCTCATTGATGCAAAAGTTTGGGACAAACCGTCAGAGAATTCTCACGAAGCTTTTTGATTGAGCATTATCTGATTTCTAAACTGGAAAACTGATTGAAAATTACGGAACCGGTTTAAAGTCGTGTCTTGCCGTTTTAAAAAATACAAAAATGAGTCAGCCTCGCAAGTAACTCTGGATTGGGTATTTTGCTTCATTATTTTTCAGATATTTTCTCCAAACCTAGTATGCCTTCGCTGTATATTTATAAGTAGGAGGAAGAGGGCTTAAATTTACTGGAGTTTACCGTGTTATCATACATATAGGCGTAAGAATTAGGAAATATTCTTTACAATATTCAGAGTAGAAGAGTAATCCACAATGTTAATGATAATACATTCTATCTAGTTCGTAAAAAAACACAGTCGACGACACTCTCAATAATTTTTATTGGTCAAAGACAGACCAATTAGACACCCAAAGTGAACAATGGCTATTCATAAATATCACAGCAAAACCATCATCATATGACCTTTCTGTCATAACTTTACAATGCACTTTTGTCATACATGATGTGAATTAGCCTTCCATACTAAAATAAACACTAACTAAATAAACTCAATTATTGCATAATTTTCAAACATAATTAAGTAGTACTGCAGTAATGCTGTAGTACTACTTAAGTAGTGTTCTGTCGTAATAGTACTAGCACGTTCATTTGTTTAGCAATAAAGCTGTGATTTATTCATTTATTTAGCCATAATCCTATTTAGCTAGAAGTTAAAACCTTGGAACTGGACCCTTTTTTATCATTAGTTTACTCTGCTCCAGATCTTTCCAGAACATTAAATGGGATTTGAACAAAAGACTTGTTGTCCATGTCTCGGTTGCTCATCTGTGATTGACGTCAGTTTGCTATCTGACTGGATAAAATGTTAATGGTTGAAAAAAGTTCAGATCAAATATAAAAGGAAATGATTCAATGAAGGAGACGATGAGGAACTGACTGGCCTGGGTCAATGCAAATTTGACATATAGACACGCAGTGTGGTATTAGTATTAAATCATTACTTGGGCAAAAATTGCATCACTTGCAGCCTGTACTGTATATGCTTTGCTGATGAGTGTGTTATTATTATCTAGCGTACATACTCCCCTAGGAAATTATTTACACGGCTATGAATCATGTATTGTATCGATCATACATAGCATTGCATAATTATAATTAACTATTAGCAGATTTATGTTCCATTTTCACACGACCTGATACTGAGATCTGAGTAATTAAATTAATCAAATAATACGTAAAATAAAAAAATGTTGGAAGTTAACCTAGTTTAAAAAATAGTTTTAAATTACCTATTACATTGTTTCTTTACATATTAATGTTTAGGCCCCAGTTGAACCAATAGAAAGGCCCACACGTATTTTATTTCCAAGACCGCAAATCTACTTCCAAAAATATTGATTTTTTAAACGAAGAGTACAAGGAGTTTAAGCCTAATTCAATATTTACATTAGGATTACAATGTCACAACTTGTTTATATTAAAAGAGGGACATACAATCCAAATGAGATAAGATAGTGTTCTGCTGACTCGGGAATTATAACTTTTATCCAAAGCAACATAATCTAGGTAAGGAAGCCAGAGCTCCAAAGAGGGAAAACTTTGCATGGAGGAATCTAATCTCGAAACAAACTCCATTAATATTAGAACTGAGAATTCAATATTTGTTTACACTACCAAACCACACACATCATCATCATCATCAATATCGATTCAGTTTCATCCATCTGATCTAAACGGAGCAGGGCTTATCGGAAACTTTGCTAACATTTCAAGTTGACATTTGGGATCAAACGGCTGGCTTTGCTTAACGTTTCCTTACTTGAACTCTATCTTTACACTTGCCTCTCGAATAAATACTGCAAACAAGAAAATAAGCCCTTGTGTGTTTACTCGACAACTTTTATTAAAAGCTAAACGCTAAACCAAATTACGTTAAGTTGAGCTGAGCTAGGATCCGAGAAGACATGAAGTTAGTTATTGATTATTTCTGGTACAATATTACCCATACACATATGTAAAGAAAGTCGATGTTTGCTCAAAGTGACATTCAATATTCCTGAGAGTCACTCCAACTGATTAGAAGAAGCAGACGAATAAGACATTCTGAAACTCGCGATAGGCGGAATGAATACATGGGACCTGTGGTGGTTTCATAAAAACTTAAGCTGCTGGAGTAAAATTAAAGACTGTTAGGGTTGTAGAAATACAGTTTTGCAAAGTACACAAGTTCCCATGAATGTTTCCATCCTCACTTCTGTAGTTTAAACGAACAGCTTACCGTATTTCCCGAATTAATCCCCCCCAAATAGTCCCCCCCCCGGTATAATGCCCCAGTACCTTCCCAGGTTAAAAAATTAAATGTTCCCTACCTTGTCCATGTTAATACAATTCCTAATTTTTCCTTCGAAATAATAAAGCCCCAGGGGGATTAATTCGGGAAATACGTTAGTTATTAAACTGAAAGCTCCACTCTCAAAAACATGAAGTTAGTGAGCATGAATCTGATGCGCCTTTACTAAGATTTCGTCAAAAGATTAAATTGATATGGCACTCAAAAAGATGGAATATGCTTTAGGCAAATTAGCAAAGCAATATTCCTCCCAATATTGTATGAATTACGTGCATAAATATTTTAAATGGGAAAATATAAGCCTCTACAAAACACAATTCAATACAATTAAAACCTCGAACTACAAAATACCATGCAAATGCTAATGCTGCATGGATAAAGTATGTTGGTAGAAGCCCATGCAAATTCTTAGCGCTTTCAACCTTGGATTGAATAAGTCTTCGATGAAGATAGATAAATCCGAACGAAAGGCAACTTATTTGAATATAAAATTAATGTAATTATGCCCAAGCGCTAATTGTTTCTTGCATATGGAATCCAATCTACAATCCAATCAATGAGTTTCTTATACGGGAAGTTGTTATTAAACCTGTCTAATAACTCAACAGCCATATACATTTAAGCCGTGTGTAGTTTAACTAACTAACATCGCATGCACAAAAGATATTAAGCAACTAAGCAAAATATACGGTCACTCTAATTTTCTTTAAGAAAAAATCAAACTAAAAAATTTGAATTGTATAATTTCCCATGAGCTTTTATCCATATCGATAGTTGACCTGGAGCTTAGCTTACTTTGTTCGTGAAAAATAATTAAATGCTCCAAGAAAAAGTTGAATTATACCTTTTTGTAGGTTCTTTTATCATCAAATGTATAATCATCTGAAGCAGGATTGTAAAATCCTCAAGGTTAAACTTCCTTAAAACTTGTTCTTCCTAAAGAATATTAAATGATACTTGTCTGACTGAAGAGAGTTCTAGATTGTAGGATGTAGAAGAAGTCCGAGACTCAGGGAGAGCCTTGCCTTTACCTAGCTAGTCTGTAATTATTTTTATGGAATAAATTACACACTTTAGTCAAGTATAATGTGAGTTTGATGATGTGTGACTGGTGATTTGAAATTTTTTCTGATACTTTTTGTTATAAAGTTGAGTAAGAATCCGACCCGCGGCCTGTTACAAGCCTTCCTGTTCATATATTTTACAAGGCGCACCTTATTATTTAAATTTTGATTGCTTTTCTTTATTCAATTGTATCTCAAGTCAGTTTTAAGGGTCTTTTTAGAAAGTTTTCTAGAAATGTTTCTCCAGAAAGTGACCCCCTTTCTCTACAAGGTCTACGTTTCTTTTCCTGTCCAACGAATGGTAATAAAATGAGAAAAAGTTTACCAAAATGAAATAATTTATACAGCAAGCATTTCATTTGTGAGCTACTATAAAGCATGAGAGAGGAATTCCGTTCTGAAACCGTCCGTACAAACTATTATATTATAAACATTGCTCGTGTGCCGTGCCCATTTTCTAAAGTTCTTCTCCAATGGAGTTGAAAGGGCTGATTAAAATTCATAAACGAGCCAGGAAATGGATCCATTTGAATACATAAACTCTTTTCTCCCAAGAAGTAAATGGCTCGTAGTAGTTGGTATAGCTAGTAAGATTCGTATTTCAATTTGGCACTTCACCCAAAATTAAGATTGGTCGTAAGGGTAACAATAAAAAAAGTTCTGGAATAGAAAGGCTGCTCCGTTCCAATCATCCGTTTTTCCCCGATTCCGTTTCCAAAGTCTCCAGGATTTTTCTGCAGTCAGGGAAAAAGTATTCCAGTACCAACCAGTATCCAGTTTTGTTTTTCGTATGCCTTCCCTTACTCAATTGATGTTTATGCAAATAATTGGAAACTCATTTTGACAAACAAAAATTGATAGTGGAAGCCACTTATGGGTAAAAAAAAGTAGTAGATATTTTATATTATCAAATTACAGCCATACTTTAATAGCCTCGCCTCCGTTCGTAGACTAACGGTATCCAATTGTAATGTTAAAATTGACCCGTAAAAGCACCAGAATTTAACATAAATGGTTATTCAACGTGGGCATAGCCAGTTCTTGTATTCATTCTAGTTTTTAACATTTTTAATTGGAGTGATTTACAAGAGGACGTTATTTGCATCTTTATGTCGATAAATTTAAGTTTGATTTGATTATTAAATGGAAAATAAGTTGCACTACAACTTACTTAAGGACAACTAAAAGTACTAAAATAAAAATGAGTTTAAAAATAGGGATCTTCATAACAGGAACATGCATACATATTGATTTGAATTCAATTTATTAATAGTAACTGCAACTCAAAGCTAATGTCTAACTACCTTTAAAAAATCTACACAATTTGCTGAAACTTTTATGCAAACTTGTAACTTGCCAAGTTACATCTGCCAGAATCCATCATATTTGTTTTACTACTTCCAGCCTAGTAACATAATCCTACTTGATCTCTTTGTCTCTATGCTAATAAACTTCCACCACTCTTTCTTGCATCTATTAGAAAAATGATTAGTTGAAAAAAATGAAATAAGTTTCAAACAGACGTCATCCTCATCTTTCAATCCATGTTCACCAGAAGTAATGGCAGTATGATACTAATAAAAAGAAGTACAAAAAACCCCTGCAACTCCTACTTGCACTATTCCTACTTGCAGAAAGCTATCATAACAACAATACCACATAAACTTATCATACGCTGAATACTAAACTGGAAAAGTGCAAAAAAGCTATAAAATGTAATCTACAAACCCAATACTTACAATGAGGTATATCGGGACCGACCGGCAACCCAACCCACCAACCAACCAACCAACCAACCTAAGCCTAGCTAAATATTAAAAGCTTTAAAAAAAAAAACCTCTCCTTCAAAATGACTTTGGCAGACTTGGAGGAGACTCGGTGACTTTTCAAAGTCAAACTAATCTTCTTTGCTTGGCTCAAACTCAAACTATGTAATTATTTTATTTTTATACAATACTCTCTTCATGTTGCTTGCTGTTGGCTGTGGTATAATGTAATCGTACTGCTAGTGGTCCTTTTTTCTAAAAAAATACGCTCTATATTCTCATCTTCTTTACGAAGCCCATTCAATACTTCCAACCTGCCACAAGTTACAATAGTACTCCTTGTATAGTTAAGTACGTGATCTTCTTCTAACCTCTAAAGCCCTTTTAGAGAAAGGATGGTCCAGAAGTTGAAAAAAACTTTAAAGAAAAGAGATGAAGCCAACCTGAAGATACAAAATCCAACGTGTAAAATACAACAAATCCTTTGTCATTTTTCTACCAATTGCACGAACAACCCAAGCAATTTTGTTCTTTCTCATCCTCAGTAACAATAGACCTCTCATTATCCTTCTGCCATTATCCTCATGTATTGTAATCAACAATCAACAGGATCCCAGTTCCCAGTCCATCCATGATTTAAAGAGGGAGAGAGAGGCCATTTATTATAAAACCAGTGATCAGCCAGTCTATGGATGCAAAGGATAAAAATTTGCTAATTTTTCTTGTCAAGTTTTTACTGCCATTTGCCATCTAGAGAAGATTGCCTTGGTTAAAGAGTAATGTACAGCTTTTACTTGTTACTAGGCTGGAAGAGCTTGTAATCCAACGACAGTAAAAAAGAATCTGTGATACCAAGTTGCAATAGAGATATATACCAAGTAATTGCAATTTTTCGCACAGACCCAGCATTCACTAAAGCCAAAATCTCATGTTGTTCACTGCTGGATGCGAAAAAATCATTGGGAGCTTTATTACTGAAACCTGAACCTACGTGTGCAATTGCAATGATGGTGGGTTTCACTTTACGAAGATTGCTTAGCAACAATATTAAGCTTAGCAGACATAGAGGCAGGGTTAGTGCAACCTGAGCATTATTATTTTTGTTAGCAGACTTATTTTATGTGGGTTATTGTTATTAATGGATTAGCCCTGGTCCTTCTGAGATCATGGAAGGTTAGCCCATGTTAGACAACCAACTGTTTTAGGTATTAAAAACAGTTACGATATGACATTAGAAGGATTTTTAAGTTATTAAACCTTTTTTCTTTATTACCGAGGATTATGCTAGGATTGACTTTCAAGATGAAATTAAAACAAAGGTTGAAGTGATATTTTTGAACGTCCAAGCAGAATTTCAATAATTTCCTGCCACGCTACACACATAGTATAATCTTGTACTGTTTATTTGCAAAATGCTTAGCAGAGGAGCTTTAGCCATGGGAAATTGTATGGCAAATAATAATAAAAATATTCCATTAACAAGAAGGGAAGTAGAAAAAAGTGCAGACACGTTGGCAGCTAATTTATTCATAGTGTTTTTTTATAACTATCGTCGTACCAGCAGCGGTGTCCATTGCATAATAAATTGAGACAGGTAAAGTAAAATTACTACCTTGGATGAGTCACCAAATCGGCTGACCTTCAACCACCAACGAGGTAATTGGAATCTGGACTAAATTAAATGGAAGATAATAAAATGTAGGGATTTTAGTTGCAAGGATTGTTAAGTATGGTTAAACTTTACTGCTTATCGACTGGAGGAGTGTAATAAAAAAAAACGATCAAGTTGGATTTACAAAACAGAGAATCTAAGCGCAATAATGACAGCGGGTGGATGAAAATAAAACTGTAACCAAATGCAGCAATTCTAAAGAGATCTGGAGATTGACAATGAAAACCAATTACTGCAATTCTATGTATCTGAGAGCTAATAGAATTGATCAATTTATTTGTTTATTTCTACTGTCCATCATTCCCAATCTAAATCTGTGATCATTCCAGAATGGAACGCTGCACTAGTTTGTACATTAGACATTGTCTATCCACGAGGCGCACGAGTTACTTTAACCCACACTTACAATATTTGCAAATTTCTGTCGCTTTCGAATCTCATAATTATGTGGAGTTGGTGGTAGGCTTAATATGCTATGTTCCATTTGTACTCATTGAGGAAATTCATAATGAATTAGAATTTCTGACACTCTTACGCGGAAAAGTACTCAGAACTTGTAAAATCCACTCATGCCATTAAATAAAGTGCCATGTAGGTGAATTCATTCATGAATTTAGGAACAATCGATTATGAATTTTATCAATCAAATAAATAATTCTCATAAAATGCTTGGACAAAGTGCGATTAAAAAATATTTAGCCTTTCACCTTACATAAGTTAAGCACTACGACTTTGTACACATAATAATTTCTGGTATCAGCCTATTTCTTCCTACAAATTTCAAGAACGGTCTGAAAATTGCCTCCAGCTCTACATTATATTTTTTTTTAACCGTAGCCATTAACATCACCTCAGGTAGTTACACGTAATTAAGAATGCATCAGAGAGGTAATGAAGCTTCAGGGACAGCAGTAACAGCGCAGCAAGAACCACTTCAGCCAAACTTGCTCATATTTTAACTCACTCACTAGTGGTTTCGTTACAATCAAACAACTATTAGCACAACAAAAATGAGTTTTCTAGCAACAGCATGTCTGACTGAACCTGTCAGTTGCTCCATCATGGAAGGACAATGGATACACGTGCGGTGAAAAATAACTCAAGGACTTGAGACGACCAAAAGAGATCAACAATGTTTTTCCATCCTATAATATATCCACATCCACTTTAAGCATTTTGGCTAATCCTTATCAGAAGATTAGTTCCATTTTTTATGTGGTTTTTTTTATATACTTTTAGCAGAGGGATGCAATACACTATTTACAGTGGAGAGAGGTGTAAAGCAGAGCTTAAATATTTGCATAAATCATTCAGGGGTTTCATGGCAGTTATGTATATTTTACTTAGGAGAGATGTAACAACCAGCAAGCGGTCTCACTAACCTTCGTATTAAAGTAGGATAAGAAAAACTGCAAGCAATTTTATTAAATCACTTACTTGCAGACCAACTTTGTGAAATGAACTTTGTCCTATGGTTAGTTAGTGGGAGGATGCTAGTATTTATTCTGTAGCCTGGGATATTATTTGCAAAATCTACGGTCTTTTCCATTTCCTTTAATAAGCATCCCATCTCCTTACTTTGCTTGACACTCAAACCTTATTATGCAAACCTATTATGCATGCATACCTGCATGCGTGTAATTCTATTTTAATAATAAATTTCAATGCATATGGATTGCTTTTCTGTTTTGTTTTCTATCGTGCAGATCCATTAACAGGTAGAACACGTAGCGTTCGTTATGCAAATGTCTTCTGCTACTTCCCTCCCTCCTATTGCTGTGTGCATATTAGCATGACTAATGTAAACTGGCATTAGTATTTTTAAGCAGTGCAGTAGTAGAGCTACATTTTAAGCTGGCTTATTATTCAGCTCCATGATCACGCCACGCCATATATTATGCATGTTGCTTCCGTTTAAGAGAATATCGATTAGAAATTAAATACATGGACTGAATGAAAAGTCCAATAAAATAAACTTAAATTACCTAAAAACTGATATCCTTACAATGTATGTATGTATGCGTTAGTTGATTTTACCTTTACTGGTTGTTCTGTGAAGTCTGAAAGGACTATCGTTATTCTATTAATGCAAAAAAAAAGCCGGAAAACATTCTAGAATATCTCAGAAAAGTGTGCAAAATCAGATGAAGTAACGGCAAGTAAAATCTAGTTTCATATGTTAATGAAGAAAGTAATTAACCCTAACACAAACAACGCATTAGGGTTAACGATAATCTTATCTTGCTGTTCTCTAACCTACCTTCATCCTTTCTCTCTCTCGTTCTAGAACAACCTTCTATGGATAATCTATTAGTTGGATTAAAAAATAAATCCTCTTGGGCATTAACCCCCATAAAACTCTGACCTCAGGATGACTATAAATTGTGGTTGATAAATTTAGCAATTTGTTCATGATGTAATTAATTGCTAATAAAAATCGGTGACTCATAATAGAACGCTCGATCAAATACAATAGGTAGGTTTAGTACAGCGGTCGGTATTGATAGAATTCATGTTTCACTTGTGGTATTTAGTACGCTATCAATTTGCGAATTACTTGCTTCCCTTTTCTAGCTTTATATACGTACTCTAGTAGAAATACAGGTGAATCCGATTATTTGCACGGCGAATCTGCAGCAGCTATAAAACGGCAGGTACTTTGTAGGAATAGCTTTGTAATAAAATTGAAAATAACATGTAACGAATGCAACGTAACAATAAGCTACAGTGAGTACAGATTTAGTAAATATTTTACTACCGATTTTATGGTACTCTCCAGATTATTGTTTGGATTGTAGCTATTCTTATTTTACTCTCCAGGTACAATAGAGTGACTCATGGACATTTTTCTATGGGTAGAAATCAACCAATAAAGGAAAAATTAGATCCATGCAATTAATTTGGTAGCAGGCAAATTTGTAAAAGTTGAAAACACTCAGTTTTATATCCAACCCATTCCGGCTTTGAGTTTTACGAGTACAGGAAAAGGGTTTTATATTTATCAAACTACGATAAGCTATGCAAAACATGAAGCAAAGCACATATTATGGTTACAACAGTATTTGGGGATGCTAAAGAGGACTGTTTACAATTTAGAGTTGACACTTTACAACTTTGCTTTTTTATCAGCATTCGCTTAAGGTCACCTCTACGGTGTTGCAAAAACATATACCTACAACTTTCCTGTTCCTTCTATAATATTCATGGCAGTATTTCTTTGCCTTAATACATATTAAAGTTGACAGGTAAGATCAATATTTTTATATTATTTATTTAGCTCAACTCTTCACTCTTCTGATGCTCGTGTTTTCAACTTCTTACCAAACAATGAGTAAACCAAGAGTTGATGCTTACTTTGAAGAATTAAATTGGTGTCTGGTTTGGTATCAACCTTTTATTTGCAAATCTACCAATATCGACCAAAGGTTTGTTTTACGTGTTGTTGTTTTGTTGCGAAAAAACAGTATTTGAAAGTTGCTTAATTTGAAACCCAAGCCACATACGTCTCTACGTTACGTTAGTGTTAGCTGTGAAATTGCAGTAAACAAACGAATCGGTTAAAAGCAGATCAATACTGGGTTTTTATCTTCAATCCATCAACATTTGAGTAATTTAACTACTCAACAAAAGTCAAAAAGTCAGCCGATGTCAGCAATCTGCATTAAGCTAATAAAAGTAAGTTATTATACATTTGCGTATACGTACCCTACCTAATTGTATTTAACGATATGGGCTGGGTCTGTAAGGCAGTTCGTGACAAAACATGAAAATAGGGCCATCGAAATACAAAACTGTCCTTGAGCCAGCAGCAATTGCTAAAAGTCTTTACAATAATTCAATTTTTAGATTCTATATGTAAAAGTTCAGCATAGAAAAGTGGTCCACCCTTACTGTTGACTGTTTACTCTTTTTGATTTATAGAAGTCAAGTCAACAGTCATTAAGTTCTATATTTGGAATTTTGCAAAATAGTTTTAGACAACATCAAACATAATTTCTGGAGTAAATTGGATTCGTGTACTCTCGCGAAAACACACGTAGCATGTACATGCACGGCATTCCCATTGCTACAAGATATAAACTTTTTGAATGCTTAAAATCAAATTAAAACACGAACGTTCCTCTCAAATGCAATCTGACCTTTTCAATAATATCACTTGACTCCAGGAGAGAATAAAGTTCCTAAAATCCAACTCATTGAAGCATGCTATTTGTTAGCAAGATTCCCCCTTTACAAGGGCTGTACTTCCCTCTCCAGAATAATTCCCCCTACCTTTCAATGTTAAAAGTTTAAATTTACCCTTTTGAAATAATAAAGCTCCAGGAGAAGTAAAACGGGAAATACGGTCGTAATTCAATTCAAAATATTATATGAGCAACCTCAGCAAAGTTGATACGCGTTATTTATGGCTACGATAACCACTCGGGTACAAAATTCATTAATATACTCTGAAAAAACAAAAATGTGACGTTTTTTCCTCTACTTTAGCTTACTTGTTCAACCGATAGTAGAATTAGTATTGCATAAAGTTTTCTGCTGAGCTATGTACAATTCTTTGAGGAAAAAGCTAACGTAAAACTACTTCTACTTCCAGTCAAAATATTTTATTCAATTGAGATCTGATTAGTTGTCCTACTAATTCTAAGCAAACAAACAGCATATCAAAAACTTCAATTATAGAGCTACTTTAATCAATAGCAAACCTCTTGCTTAAGCCTTGGGTGGTTTTTTTCCATTCGAAAATGTCCCACATTGAATACAGGAGCTAATTATAGACTTAATGTAAATGACTTGCATTTAAAGAATAACATGCATCACGTTAAACTATCCGTGCCGTGCCGTGGTTGATTTAGCGTATAATCTTTCCTCACATTAGCTAGTCAAACATTACAGCTACTCTAAAGTATAGCTAAACCTTAGCCTAAAAATTCTTAACTCATACGAGGCCATGGCACAGCATAAAATGTGCATTTAACTATAGCATCTACAAAAATTGTTTACCAAGTCTGACATACAAAGCTGAGTTAGTATTAATGACAATTGAACACCGAATAACAAATCAAGATTAATAGAATAGCAAGTAGAGTGAAGTTGGATGGAGAAAAACAATTTTTTTATCTCAATTTATAATCAGAGTTGTTGTTATTTTCGTAGACTATGGACAAACAGAGATAAGGGATTTAAATAGACAGACGAGTTGAAAAAGATTGCCCTTGATCATTTTTTCAGTTTGTAACTACTAAAATCAACATCACCTTGATCGGAATGGATGAAAAGTTACTAAAGAAGGCATATATTTCGCAAAACATAATTATTTTGCGGTTTTCAGTCTCTGGAGTACAATATTTTGATAACTTTTAAACGTTTCTAGTTTTGTTATTTTATGGCAGTAAAATTAGTGAACACAAAATCTCAATCTACAAAGCTGCCACTTAGTGATTTAGTACGTAGATAGATACTATCGGAATTCTTAAAAATTCCTCACCCAATATGCCCCCTTCTCCTTCCATATAATTCTACGCATTAATTGTTTCATGGTTTAAATATTAACCGAAAAAACATTGTCCCACATTTAAAGATTTGTACATTCAATCCTCGAGTCCTGTTCTATGTTAAATTATTTTAATCGTGTAGATCCCTGCCTTCAGCATGTCTTGTGCTGTTGTTTTGAAGTGTGTCTATGAATAGTTAAGCCCTGTTTGCCAGAAATGATGTGTGCAAAGAAGTTAAAAACAACATGAGTTTGCATAAATAAGCTCCTAAATACAACCTCATCCTGGGCAGTTTAGCAGGATTTTGAACTAAGGGAGTTCCTTGTCGCTGAATAATTGAGCGAGCAAGTACAGGGAAATAAAGGCTGAAAAAATAAACCCGTGAAACTAGATAGCTTAAGGTTAGGCTAGGTATTACTTGTAAGGAATGAACAGTAAAGGTATCTAGATAAAATATTTATAAACTACCAACATTTCAAGTAGCCTTACGACGGATGCTCCCAAACTTAACTTCAACTCTGGTTTAAACAACCTGGGTATAAGTTCTTAGGAGTTTTTACTATTTTTATTGTAATTTAATTAATCATATTATTTTATTTCGTTTCCGAAAAAAAATATTACAGCTTATTTGTAGCAGTAAAGAAAGTTGGATAGTATGTGCTAAGGTGTAGTTTTATAAATATAGTTGAGAAATACTGACTCGTTGACATGAAATCTCTATGAAGTTGCATAAATAATTGTTATCGAATATCTCAATGACAATATTTCTTAGTTGCTTTGCTTCCACAAGTTTTCTGTTTCGCTTACTTACTTCCAAAGTCCAACAAACCCTAAACTATTGCAGCTCACCTAATAATAATAATCTATATTTATCATAGTGGTGTATATTTTGGATTGCTTTAAAAAACAATACAACTTCAATGTGGAATGGGCTGAACGCGTTTGTAAATTCCCAATAGCGAAAACATAAAAGCCACGACGCCACGAGCTCAGTTGGCAGTAGACACCAATCAGAGAATTGTATGTTGGTTAAGTTGCTCGTGGCTCGTGGTAATGTGTAGTTTTTCCTAATTTACTTTAAATTAAAGCTTCAGCCTGGCAAATCGATCCTCAAACACCTTATTTTCTCTATACACCTTCTTCATTCTATGGTAAAGCCTCCGGTATAAACACAATCACTGTCATGTGCATACTTTGCATAAACAGTAGATATCGGTAGCTTCTACGTGTAGATTTTTCTCTATACTATAAATCCACACAATATAAAACCCAGCCCGTTGCTACCTACCTACCCAGAAGCCTAGCTATTGTGTTGGTATTTTAATCCCAAGCTCTATTTAGTTCCTTCCTTGTTAGATAAAATCTCTGGAAACTAGGAAAGAGGAAGGCCAGAATATCAAAGCAGGCAACGATAGAAACTAATTGAGATAGAAATTTTCAGCTAATTGATTTCCCTTTGGTTAAACTAAAAGGGATTTCAACCATGTCAACTAGGGCTAATTCTGCTCCCGGGAGAAAGCTCCAACCTTAATTCACAAAGCCTGGCTCTATGCTTTCCTATGCATATTAAAATAAATCAGCATTCTGGCATTTGTAGAGATACATTCAGCCTAACATCAACAGAACTCAATCAATCAGAACAGGATAACTAAGCCTGGAATCAGTAAGTGACATTAGCACAACACAATTTAATTTATCCAACTCCCAGCCAGCCATCCCTTGTCCTCTCTAATGAACTTAATTCCATGGATAGATACTTGGAAGTTGAAGGTGGAAGTGAATTCCATGGAGTTGTGGTGTTCAGAATCTGTTTATAGTTATATTTTGATTTTGATGGACTTTGTTTTTCACACATTTAAATAGACCAACTTTTGTCCTGGATTTTGCGGTTGAAGCTCGTGCCTTTTGCACCCATTTCTTGACCCTTTACCCTCTTTTTGGCAGATGAGAAACTTTCACTCAAGTTACTTTATAAATTTTAACAGATAAATATGTGTAAACCAGCATTGGTAGACGAATATGTTAAATGATACATTTTGTAACTAATTACTTGCAATAAATTCATAACTAACCTCGGAATATTATTCATACTAATAATGTCACCCATTCTTTAACTTCTGTCAGACAGTGTACAATCCAGATTAATATTTGGCCAATAGTTTAAACCAGCTTAGAAGGTCGTCATACTTTCTCCCCGGTTCCAATCGATAGTATAATCTATAATATATGTAGAATCAGGGTTGTAATCTCATGAAGCATTGCCTTTGCCTCTGACATGGTGGAATGTAGTCATTAAATGTTGAGCAAAACTATTTTCCCGCAAGCTAAGCAGTGTGAATTATTCCTCACATTCATATAGTAGTTGCTCGATTTTAAATAGAAGATTTCACTTCCTCCTGCTACAACTACTGTCCCATTAAATAGGCTAATGCTCTACTGTTATCTAAATACTACTACACCAAGGCCAATTTTGGCATAGGGTATTAGCATTTAGTTCGTTTTATTACCTACTAAGTATGAACTTGGTTACACCGAGAAGAGGAAGAGTAACAACAGCGTAGGTAATAGTTCAGTAGTAGGAGTAGTGGGAGTAGGGACTGGAGAAGAAATAAACATAAATAAACTTGATAATAACCCCACACGGCTCAAGATACCAGGAAACAATAACTTTAATTTATTAGGTTATTAGCGTAACCTGACCCACGGATCTCTAGGATGAAATCCCAGGAAATAGAACCCAACCAAATCCCTACCTACCGAACGATAGTAACTAACTATTCCTCCGAAGAAGGAAGAAGGGGACTACTTCCCCTTCCTAATATAATAAATTATCTGGTAGAAAACAAAGAGATTATTTCATACACGCCGTAAACTTTTGATGGCTCTCCGAAAAGCAATTTGTGAAAGATTGTAAATTGCAAATTCCTTCCAAGTTCGAGACGTAAGGGACATTTACTTCCATGGGAAATTCCCTTCTCCTCAGAACTTATTACCCGCTCGTTGAATTCTATCCATAATCAAGAATTCTTCTAGAAAGTAACTACTGAGCAAATCCAAGTAAGGTAGTTTCAAGTCGTTAAATTTTTCATGCGAAATAAGCCACAGAACCGGACCAATTTAATGCTAATTTACGGCTCATATAGTTTATTTATTAATTAATGGGGAGGAAGAGAAGGGAGGGGCTGGAAAGCTTAATGATTTTTCTAGTAATCATATTTCTTTCTGAGTTGTACTAGGACTAGGCTAGGTAGGAAAAGTTATTATGCAACCAGTGATACCTATTTTCGGTATTTGTATTGATTTTTTTAAACCCCTGGACTAATCCCATAATCCCAGGTACGCAACGCAATTATTTCATTATTAATGAGATTTTTCTATTTAATGTTTTTTATGTACAGGGGATGCTTTCTTCTGTAATTTCATTAATCTTGTTTTGTTTATCTTACAACGACTGACTGTCACTTTGTCCTCGTTTCTCTTTAACGTTTGATCATTAAGCTTCCACCCTTTGCCATGTATTTTCATGAGTAACTTCTAAAGAAAAACGCTAAAAAAAAGGCTAGAGATGGTTATGAAAGGATGGGCACAAAGCAAAGAAAGAAATGTATCATTCTCCAGTACAAAAGGTACTTCGATTGGACTGCATAAAAACTGCAAGAAAAGCCTAGAATATTAATGTATTTTACTCTCCAGTATAATCCCTTCTTATCCAAGTAAACCAGTCTTTTTGCTACCAACATTGTAGTGTGAAATAGTACTATGTTTGTGCTACTTTGCAATACCTTTAAAATGGTCTTAGGGGTTATTAACTTGCATTAGAATCCTTGTTTAAGTTAAGGTAGCTTATTTTCAAGAGTACAGAATCATCTTTTCTACTCTTAAGCATGATAAATGACACTGAGAGGAGGAAACTCGAAATCTACCTGAGCTCATCTCATAATTTATTTACCGAACCAACCGACAGCCACCTACCAGCTTGAGTTTACGTATTACTACTACATACTACTACTTGCTCAGTAAAGTTGAGCAGACCTTTTCTTACCCTTTGCTTTATTAAACAATGAACTCATACGTTTCTTTACTACCTGTTAAGATAACAGGTATAAGGGAAGCTTTAAGATAGCTATTTCTTGATTATTAATATAATAAAATAGGTAGAAGAAGGTCACATAATATTACCATTTCCCACTTGCCCATGCAAGAAAGAGGAAGGGTTAGTTTATGAGATATTTTAGATTGATGTAAATTGAAGGGGAAGAAAAGGCCAAAGGTGAATTAAAGTCGGAGGATATTAATGGATTGATTGGGTAGATGAAAGGTGATTGTTCAAGACGTTGAAGGAAGTAATGAAGTTGAAACTTTAATATTGATTAAAATTACAAGCTCATGTAATTTTCCTATGCGGTACATTTTTATCATAAACCTTAATTGTGTTTGACAACACACCGCACCGATGAGAAGTTTTTAGTTCAAATTAGAGTCAAAAGAGTATTAAAAATTTAGGGATTACGAAGGAAAGTTTTAGTTTTAATTTGTTCTTCTTGTTATTAGTTTAATGCTTTTACTTTTAAATGCCACTCTTTTGATAGTTCTACACATGCAGAAGTAAAACTAGAAATTTTGCAGATAGCAATTAACTTACAAAATTAAATATTTATCAGTGAAAGCCTCCTTTTTGGACCCCTAATCGTTATTGTAACTTTACAGGAATTGAAAGCGTTGAATAATCCGAGCAACATACACATTTATATACCAGTTACTAGTACTGTACAATTTACAGCCTTTGCACCATGTTCATCTCGATTTCTAACTAGGTAGATGCCAGTTACGTAATAGGTGCTTAGAATAAATTACAATAATAATTCTGCCAACTCATGGAGAAAATAGACTTGAAAATTACAACAGCTAATACTTTCTCCATCCCAACCAACTCATTCTCATTACCATTGCTAATTTTATAAAATTAAATTCAATGGTTAAGCTTAAGCCCTAGGGCTTTCTTCTCTTCCGTGGGGTAAGCTTAAATTCAATGATGCCGTTTATTAAAATCATTATGGCTCAAGTTTGAGGCTGTCATTCGCATATTAAATAAATCTCTAGACCTTTACAACAGCAGGAGACGACAGAGCCCTATTTCACTTAGACCCTTCAAAAAACTAAAGCTTTTTCTATACTTTTTTTTAATAATACGAAACTAAACCCTAAAATACCTTGAACGGACGACTGTTGTCGTAATTAATGAAGTCAGCAAATGTCATCAAAATGTTAATTTTTTCCCACGAAATGACTATTTTCTTCCGTGATCGAAAGAAGTTAGACCAACTTCCTTCGAGTTTCCGTCTGATTATAAAAAAAAGTCTTCTCATTGAAATATCATCTAATTATTGTACTTAAATGCCTTTGGAAAAACTTTGACTTTACTATCTAGTAAAAGTAGACCTACCGTCAAACTTAATACACTAATATCTCATCTACAAGTTACGCGAGAAAGCCCTAGGGTCCTTAAGAATAAGGAGAAGTTTAGTTTAATGGAGAAGTTGATGACTAGAAGTTGAAGTTTCAATTCAGCCATCTCATCATAAAAACTTCTCCATTAAGTTTCCCTAAAGCTTGTAATAAAACTTGGAAAGATAGTAAAAGAGTACGTACGAAAACGGGATCCTTACGAGTTGGGCAAAATATCTTGTGCAGATTGCGATAGGAAGAAACTAATGCTATATTTGAACTGCTGTTCGTGATGCTTTTATTACGAACTAGGTAGGTATTAACACGAAAGATAAGATGACTTTCCTCCAGCAGTCGCAAGAGATAAAAAGAGTGTTAGTTTCATTTTAGTTTGGGTCTAATGACATTTATTCTTTGAAACCTGGAATGGTTGACTATCCTCTCGTCTGGGTTAGTCATTTAATGGAAAGAACCACCGCAGCACTTTTATAATTATTATTACAGACTTTCACCAACCTGCTCCAAGGAGAGGGTCTTTATATTATGCATTCGTTAAGGACTTATAAAGTAGGTTTAAACTAACAGGGTGACAGAACCGACCTATTTAATGATATTAAATGAAATACCCTCTAAATAGAACGTAAAATAAACTAAGAGTTAGCATTCTACTGAAGTGATTAACCTCATTTTGAAGCATGGTAAGTAGATAAAGGCATTCCTGTCCGTGTAAAATAACTATCCCAGTATTTTAAGGAAATGACAATAAAGTTGAAGATTAAGTTGACAATAGGGGTCCTGCCTATTGGGATATACTATTGTAATTGGATCTGAATCTTGCTGTAGTTCCGTCTGTAGATAATTACATAAATCATGTAATAAAATTCATACAACAAGGAGCCGAACTACATGAATGATTGGATTCCCTATTGTATTACCGACATAAGAGGAGACGAAAAAGACAATGATAAAAGATAAGACATAGAAATCATGACTTAAATTGACTTGTTCAATGATTTACATCTATTTGTCTTCAAGTATTCTATTCCATTCCTTGTTCAAACCTACTCCTCTATACTACTTTCACTAGATCTATTATTACTAAAACATTCACTAGATAACAGAATAGCGGGCATAGGAATATCTTCAATAAGGTTAGTTCCCCCAAAAGACAAGATTGTACGTCTTCCCAATGAATTATCACCATTTCAACTCAAGACAGGAGAAACTTCCTTCAAAGATAAAAAATAATAAGTAAAGTTATACCACTCTATTTTAATCTTAATACGTATATTTTACTGTTGGAGAAAGAAAGTAGAGAATGGAGACATTTATTTTATCTTCGACTGCTTCTCCCTTCCAACACTGACATAGAATACCCGGGCAACTCTATCCATGATTTATTACCCGTGAGAATATCATTTTTTGCTCCATCATAACCAATTCGCCGAGGTTGGATTCAATGTTCTTTTTTACAGGGAAATTACTTTGTCTTTGTCTACAGAATACAATACTACTAGCCGACTGGCACATTCATGGATGCTTATTTTAATGTTACATACATAAAGGTTGGATATCACTTTTACAAATCCAATATTCTTGTCTACAGTCAACATTTATGGTAGAAGTAAAAATATTGAATTATGTTTTTGCTTCACTTGAAACATGTAATCAATCATGAATGGTTTTAGTGAAAGTCAATATTTTGTTACCGCAGAAAGTTCCACCAAATGATCTAATAATGTTTAAACTTTAAGAGCTAGACATACCACGTTGGACGTTATAATTGAATCTGAAGTTGGCAGCGAATGAAAGGAAGTGAAAAGTTAGCTAAGATCATGATCTTGACTCTGTGACTATTTTAACCGTTTCATTAATCCATTTAATCACATATACAATATGCTAACTAGCTACATCTACTACCTACCTACATCTTTCTGGTTGGAACCTATCCACTCCACATGTCACACGGCCTTCGTCTGTAGACCATAGCTTCTTAAAACTTTATTATTTTTAAGTATAAATTTATAGTTTATGCAACACAATTTCTTATGATTGTTTAATACCACATTTAAAGTCATAAGACAAGTCCAGAATAAACGGGATGATTTAATGTTTGCGATGAAACTTAAAAAAATCAGATGCTTATTTTTAGCAACATGTCAGCCCCTTTTGCATGGGTTTAATTGTAGGTTACTTGGAGCATGTAAATTAAATCGCTTACGCAAGTTGAGTCTGTAACTTTATTTTATTTTATCACCAGACCTTGAAAAGGTTTTAAAAGCTGAGAAGAGCAGAAGCCCCGTTAATGGATTTATTTACCCATAAGCACAAATCATCCTTTTAACTTATTATTAGCAACAATTTTCTCGAGAAACCTTAAATATACTATACTAGCTTGTTTACAAGATAAGAGACACAACAACTAACATGTTGTCTTTCTTTACACGGTAAGGGACGAATATTACACGCAGAATGAGCTCCTCTGTACTCCGTATCTTTGCTAAACATAAAACACTAATTAACAGTTTCTAAAACTTACGTATTTTAGGTTTTCATGGGTCATAAATCACCGAGCATTAAACCACTACACAACCTAGGCTATCTTTACCAAGTAGAGGGTTCTAAGAACGGGGTTCCTTAAAAACTTTACTTCTGGGAAGAGATCGTTATCTACATTAAACAGAAATAGGAGATTATGCATGACTGCGATTTTGCTAGCGTGGAACTTTGGCCCATATCCATAACTAACTAACTGTACTGAACTGTGGGAAACACAGGTTCAGATTGTTGAGATTTTGTGCATGAACAGAAAGGATTGAACTCTAAGTTGACTTTTAAAGAATAAAAAACCCTTTGTGTGTGTTTAAAATACGAGGAAATTTTTGGCCGAGTCTTTAACAAGAATTTTATAATACAGAACGAATGCTCGTTGAAATACAACCCTAATGATCACAAAAAGGTAGAATACATGCTGATGCTGACTATGGCTGTTTAAAATAAATATCGAAGTGTATTTAACTGTCAAAGTTCAACTTCCTGAGAGTTAGATTTAAACATGAAGTCGCAATTTCGTTACGTAGATCCGTCATCATCCCTAACTAAACTAAGCAAGCTTAACAGCATGTAATTTACAGCAACAAGCAATGTTTCAACTACGAACTGTAGATTTAAAATGCCAACTTTTGACAACTGACTTTCAACAGATGTTTTTTAGGGGGGCAATAACTTCAAAGACCAGTTTTAATGAAAGGCCTAACAGGCGATAGAGATAAAATAAAGTCAGGGTTGGTTGGTAACTATTTTCACTGTTTATACACTTTTACCAAGATGTTTTGAAACTATTACGGACTGATTTTGCCATACAAATATTACATCCTGATGTCAACCTTTATTGGGGACATTTAGAAACTTGTATGCCCACAGTATTCATAAACATTCAACTGACATGATGATATAGTTCAATAATTTACGGCAATTCTCTTATTCAATGTATGCCAAATAAATAAGAATTGGTCTTCAGTTTACAAAGCTTGTCTTCAGACCTTATATACGGGTCCTTTTCAGCGGTTACCTCTGTGAAAAAGCATATTAACTACAATAAATGCCAAGCTAATGATTTCTCTCCTGAACCTTTCACCTCTGACATTTTCCATCATAATGTACTCGAATTCCCATATTTTAAATCACTATCATACAAAAGAAAAACAATTCTGTCATACTTCCATTAGAATTCCATTAATACTTCAATCTCTTGAATAATACAGTTTTGGCTAAACCTTCTCCAATCCTTTGATTCGTCATTTACTTACTTCTTCTATTCTCATTCATCCATCAAAGTCCCATATAATATCTCTCTCTCCATCAATACTACTACAGTACCTACACCTACTAATATTTAAGTGTGATATTTAAAATTCAAGCTCTGAAGCAAAGCTGCTGAGCACCCAAGTAAAGCATTGGTAATGTAAATGGGAAATGAAGTAAAGGACGGGAAACTAAAGCTCATTAATTACTCAGCAGGCGAGCAATTCAACTGGATCGTGATCATGAACTAAACATAACTATAAACCTAAATCCATCCTACCTGATACCTTTTAGTCCTATACCTTAGCTAAACTAACACGGTAAACCCGTTAGAAATCCCAGGCTACTCGACACAAGCTGCTACCAATGTTTTTCCTTTCACTTCCTAATGGACTTTTCCCAGGCAACCTGTAACCACCAACCTTTTCCCCCTTTCCTTCTTATCAGAATAAATGTACTGACACGAACAACTAATCCATACCTGTTCACCTGTTCCTACCTCCCCTACTTATTGCTGGAACAAACCTCCTCCATGAAACATCATATGTAGCCTAGGAAAAAGTAGTATAACCTAAAGCGATATAAAATCGAATCTAAAGTGAGGCTAAGCCATGGAGTAAAACAATGGAACTGGTCCTAACTAACTTTCTCCAGCCAAGCTAAGGACGGAACCCACGAACCGGAACCATATATAGGGGACATAGTTTTATGGAGGATATTGAATGAGGTATACCGTTTCTATGTTTTTATGTTGCCATCATTATAAAAGACAGAGTAACGACTGACTAATACAATTTGATAGGAGTAGCCTATCCGCATACAAATCGGGTGGTATTAGCGAGAGAAAGCCGTACAGAAGCCAATTTAGGACGAGCATAGAATACTCAAGTGCTTTCTCCTATAAACTTTATTAAGACTAGGAAATTCCTATTATCCTCATTTATTAAGGAACTTTACCACCAAACCCTTTATATTGTCGTTGTTATATCAGTAAGTATTTCTGAAGTGTGTAACGGTGCTTCAAGGATTGAGAGAAATTCCACAAGTTTCCTCGATAAAAAAATTATATCAAAAAGGTTATGCAGGGTTGGACATGATAATACGGACTACATCCTGTTGTTACAAGCTACCAGGATAGTTTGTAATTCAAAGCAATTGTAAAAAACGGGAGGTAAGCGATGTGTAAAGCGATAGAGGACAGGCTGTTTCTAAGACAGTGTACTAAGTACAGTACAAAAAGCTTATGTACTGCTTTCAGCTCAATGTACAGTAGACTATGTCGCTGTAAATTCTGTGCAAAAGGTAGTGAGAAAGGTGTGTAAGGTAGGTAGGTTTTTGGGAATGTGGATTCTGCTTTGGGTGTCGGATGTGCGTGCTTGTACAGCTCTATCTGGAGTAATCCTTCACTTGAAATGAAAGTCTGGGTGACTACTTGTTCGGGATAGAGCATTTTGTTTTAAGCTATGGATAAAAGTATGCGTAATGAGTTCAATAAAATCCTGTGCTAATAATCCAGCCATAGTTTTAGCAACTTTATAAAAAGTTGTGTCGAAATCGTGGTTGGAATATCATTCATGGACATCTTTTCTATTGACCGATTACTCTTCAAGCGATTTTTGAAATTTTGACTTTAATAATAACATATAAATTTACTTTCCCTAACTTTTCAAACGTGGAACTTGTTTTAAATAAATTTTCTCCGATGCTAACTTGTAGCTGCTTTTTTAAGGCATGTCTACTTTATAGGACTGTATGGGAAAAGTGTACCTAATGATTGAATGATTAATATGGAGGTGACGACTCTAAAGCCTCATTTCATCATGAAAAGCTTGACACACGCATATAATAATCCCTTTAATTAATGCTGCGACTTCTGTACCATCAAACTAATCCTCTTTTCTTTTTTGAGAGATTTTAACCGTGTAACGGTTTAATGCTGAGTGAAATTATCACACTGCAATAGTGTTTCTACAAACCAAGTAAAAGGCTCATAATCAGAGACAAAAAAATAACTTCAAGGCCGAAAATTTTGACTTTTCCTATTTATAAGTTTCATTATTTCTAAGCTTCTTGGGCCTTATCACTGGAAGGGCGGGGGAGGTAACTACTTTAATATATCTTGATATACATTCCATTAGGATTAGCAGATTTATTCGACTAATTTGTACACTTTTGAACCAAGTAAATATTCCATGCAATGTGCATAGTTACTTGGTTAGTTATAAGTGGATAGTTTATCATGGACCAAACATCTGGAAAAGACAAGCTGACTGATTGTAAGCTCATGAGTCAAGAAAATGTTTAATTACTTTCTCAACGAAGGAAGGAATAAGAGCAAGTAGGACCGGGTTTCCTGTCATGCTAAACTAAAAGCCTCTGGGAGCACCATGGTTAATTCTTACCCTTTACCTATTATACCGTACGAGCCAAGTTATTACACTAATACAATAATAACTCCTCGAGTGCTCACTAGAGTAGAAAAAGTAATAGTTAAGTGTAGTAGCAGTAGTATTAGTAATTTTAGTAGCAGTGGTAGTAGAAAGAAGTAGTAGAAGTAGAAGTAGTAGTAGTAGTAGTAGTAGTAGTAGTAGTAGTAGTAGTAGTAGTAGTATCAGTAGTAGTAGTAGTAGTAGTAGTAGTAGTAGTAGTAGTAGTAGTAGTAGTTGTTGTCTACTTGTCTAAGTAAGCATCGACATCGCAAATAACTCTGGTCTTAACCAAAGAAACTTGCGTTACAAATGCAAAACTTGTTTCAAATGTTTCCAAAGGAAAACTCATAATTAACTCTAGCAGGCTTAGCCCTCTCTATCGTCTCTGGATCTGTAGATACGCATATTGAAGCCGTGTTTTAAGAGAAACTTAAATCACCATTTTGTCCTCTACTACAGCCGAACCTTTCAAACTTAAACTTCCTTAGTCCTCTCTCCTTAAGAATTAGGAGCTAGACAGGGGAACAAAACGTTAATTAATTCCACCTCTCTACCAATCCTATTTCTAGTCTTGTTCCACCAATCCAGCCCTTCTAGTACGAGACTCGAATGGAATTTATCAACTTGGTCTGTCTGCTAAAAGCTTGTCATAAAAGAGGATAAATCCCCAAAGATTTAATTTGCCTAATTATTTTTCATCCCTTGCAATTTACTTTAACCATCTAGAACTAAAGTAGCAGAACGGTATATTCTTACATTAGTATTTCAGCTCCGTCTTTTCCTTGCGGTGTTACTAAAAAGACCAGTGTAACTTGATTATAATGTAGTCCCGTGAATCCCAAATATTTTAAGCTACAGTCAACAGTAGAGTTAGCTCCATAGTCAAGTCATCCTGCTTCTGTATATCTCTATACAGGGTACAAATTATACTCATTTGCCGAATATTTAGAACCATTCTTATAGAAAAATGATGGGGGCGAACACTGGAATTGAACTACGTAAAACTAACTTAGTAAGTAGTTCTATACTAGAAATTTCTACGAGTACAAAAAGTACATCCAAAATTTAGGATGAAACGACTAAAACTTGAAATCACAGAAATCCCAACTCTTTAGTCTGCTCGTTAATTCAAGAAGGGAAATTGAATTTAGAAAAGTTTTCACACGTTCGTTCGTTCAGCATCCCATTTCCCGTTCCCTTGATGGAAAGTGGCATGCTTGGCTTACGAATAATAGTCTACTTTCGTATAGCAAGTTAGTTCGAGTTGTGATTGTACTGTTGATTGTAGCAGAAATAGGGGCATACCTACCTACTGGCATTATTACAACTACTTTTAGCATTTTACAGTGCAGAGCCGCTACTATATCACCTTAGCTATTGACTGACTGAGAGTTCAAAAGAGCTCCGAACGGAAGTTTAATCCAGTCTTTCTTCAACTTAACTTTCTCTTTTTAAAGCGAAAATACTTAACAGTGAAAATAACATGGCTTAGCAAACCCCCTTAGCCTTCGTGTTAAAGTTGAAGAAAGTTGGAATATATTATTTGCACTTTCTCCAACATTGAATTCCTACACGTAACCTCTATCGAACGCTGCTCCTCTTCCTTTGCTAAAATTTGCTTTATCTCCCATTGTAGCCTTGGATGGACCAAAAACTTCCATATATTTGTAACACAGGTCTCCTAAACTTGTTCTTGCAAAGTTTGAAAAGTAGCAGTAGGAGCCGTTTCATTGAGTTTCCACCAACAGATATAACTTCTACTTTTACAACCAAAAGGAACATCATTGTTTTCAGCTAGAGGTTTGCAACAGTAATTTTGTTGAATTGAATGGATGAATGCTTCCACTTTATGGGTCCCCAAAATGCTTTTGTTCCCCATTAAGCATAGTGATCAGATAGTAAGGTTGATAATTATGCTCATTTAGATAAATACATGCTGTTATAAAACTGTCCTATTGTTTTCCCAACCTTAACGAGCCCTGTAATTAATTTGCTTTGTGTTTCTTTTTAATAAAGCAAGACAATTAATTAATGAATAAACTGTTCTGTTTTATTAATACACTCACTCATTTCTATTCAACGTACAATGTCCACTAATAATTATACCATAATTATCCCAATCCTGAAGAAAGTTCTACACATTTCTTCCTACTTACTCCGTTCCCATACTCTTCATTCTCTTCTTATCCAAAGAATTAACTAACTGTCCCTGTTGCTTGTCTTATTATGGCATACACAGGGAAAGTTTTCTCCAAGTAAACCAACCAGTTGTGAATAGTAAATATGGAGGAAGTTGGGCTCAGCTAACAACTCTTGGTCGCGGAGAAAGTTATCTTTCTGGACGTTTTATCTGGGAACTAGCAGAGTCCTCTTTTTATAGGAAGTAATACAATATGACATCTACAAATCTTGGGTACAAGTGTTACATTCCATTTTGGCCAGCTTTGCTCGACTCCTCGTACAAAATTATGTGCACACTGTACAAGGTTTACTTGACTTTCCACTCGACCGATTTCATATCTCGGCTCTTAATAATAAAATACCGGAAACTTTTCCCCATTGTTTTATCCCACCGCTTTTTTACACAGTTCTCGACCTCAACAAATAAATAACATTTCTACTTTCTTGTAGTTTTTCCCCTTTGTGTGACCCTCTGTGTTTGTCTTCTACCAAGTTGTATTATTATTACACTTGTACTTGAACTACCCGTTTTTTTTACTGACTGTGGAAATTCTTTTCATTTTTCTTCTACTTTCTGCCTGCTACTAACATAACTTTTCACCCTTTGTAATAACAAGTCAAGCCTTTGTCCTAAGTACCTATATCGTCCTTTGACATACATGGGATATAGATAGTAACAAGGGACCAAACGTTGTTTCTAGCTGTACATTGGATGGGAGTTGTAGAAATAGAAGTAGTAGTGCTGGTGGTAGTAGTTTTAGTAAGTAGATGGACCACACCCACTTCTACTTTTACTTTTTACACACTACTTGGAGCATTACACTACATTAACTCGTCCGGGCCATTGAATTTACATCCTCTCCGCAGACCTCATGCTGAGCCTGATGATGTTTCGCTTTCTTTATGCTATTCATTTTAGCTGCATTCTTTTATCATACAGTTATATTATTATCATTACTTTCGCATTCGCTGCTAGTCTCTTTTAGGTAGGGGAACTTTGTCTGCTTAGTTGTAATATGTGTAGGGTACTATGCTCTATTTTGTCTAATGTTGAATGTCACACATTGTTAAACTAAATGCAAAGCATAAACTGGGGTTTGAACTACAAAAGTTAAAGTTCCTCGACCGTTTATTCTCGTTAAAACTAAAGAAAGGGGATTGCAATGAGAGTAAGGAGAGAATAAAAGATAATAATATGTTATGAAACTTTGTTATCGGGCCAGGATTTAGGACAAGGAACTGACGGGTTGAAATATTACTTGTGGGAACGCTCTACGCTTTTTACCCTATCATTTTTCATGAATATATTGCATATTTTGAAGTAGGATAGAAGCAGAACATTTAAGAAGTTTTTACTGCTTTGTAGGAAAAAAAGTTAGAAGGGATGATGGTAAGGTTAGATAAGCTAAGTATAAAAGCAATCGGGAGTATTAGTAGTTGTGAAAGTCATAAAGGATAAAGTACGTTGTTTGGTTATTTACTGAGTTATAAAATAATGGGGTTGTTTACGATCGGAAACTTTTTGATAGTCTTACTAAATTTCTGGGAAAGACGGGAGAGATAAGTAAGGATGAGGTTTAGTTGATACTTCTTTTAGAGTTTTGGGCAATTAAGTAATAGAATAAAAAGTGACCAAGGATTTTGAATTTTAGATTTGTAAATAAAACAAGCATCATAGAACGAAGAACAAACTCTGTTTCTTCCAAACAGATTTTTTAAATTGCAATATATAGTGCTTAGATGCGGACCAGAATTAATCTCAAAGAATACAGAAAGACATATCTTCCATTACCTCATATTTAAAGTACGTATCTAAAGGTCTAAATGGCTAACCATATCTAAAACAAAATGTCCACTCCATTACAAACTGCACGACTCGTTAAAATTACCAGTTTCAAATTCTCAAGCGTTTAAAAACAGGACGTATGTTATAAATCTACTTTTGACATGGGGTAATTAATTGTTCCACCCTACAAGAGGCCTATAACTACCAGTAAAGGAACAGAACTTCGTAAACATTGCGTACTCATTTATCCAGAAGTAAACCTCAGTTAAAGGCTGAAGAAAGTGGCTCAATTCCATGCATGGCTTCACTGTAATTACCGTTTATAATTACGTTTCTCAAACATCAACTATCAAGCCAACATCAGATAGGAACAGCTACTGGAAAGTTATAACATAACATCCTATCAAATACAGTCAGGTAGGATAAAACATGCTAGTAGTATTATACCCAGTAAGTAATTCTAAACCTGGTTTAGCGTGTATAAAAGAAACCCAGGTGATATCAGGTGCTTTTGATTTCAATACTTCTCTTCTCAAGTAGTCTCTATTGCCTATTCATATTCTAAACTTTACAAAGAACAACAATCTATAATTGGATTCGATCGAGCATCAAATTGCTCGTATCACATTCATTATAATCAAAACCTTTTATTCTCCAACCAGAACTAAAAGCCCATGATACCTGAGACTTCGATGGTTACTTTAAACAGCATCTCACAAAGCGTAGAGAATCCCTAGTGATTTCTAATGATCATGATCCACTGGTAAACAAAATCCTTCACTCTTTCTCTCGGTTCCTACCTTCAAAGCCTTTTTTCTCCAGTAGTTTATTATATTTATGACTACAACTAACTTACTACTACTAGGACTTCTTATACAGCTACTTATACTATACTTCCATCACTAGCCACCTTCTAATTAGAGTTTCCCTTCTATAATACCAAGTCTTGTTTATGAAAAAAGTTTTTTTTTTCTCTCTTAGTCTCAACATGGAATAATGGATCTCTTCTGGCAAGAAGATTAAAACTCCAACTTTTTAACGACCGACAACCGAGTAAATTGCTATTGAGCTTCTGAAACTTTTCTCGCTTCTTTTTTACGCCCTATATTCTTCAATTAGAGGACTTCAGATTCAACTTACAAAGCTTACTAATCTAAAGAAGCATGGTAATAAAAAACAAGGAATATCACACTTGCTTTTGTTTGTAAAAAGAAAATTCAACCTGCCTGCCTTAGCTGTACCCTTTATTTTGTAAGACCCTTAGAAATAAAATTACACTGAGGAAAGAAGCAGGTTTGAAATCTTCAGATGAACAAAGGACCTATCTGTCCCTATATGATATTATCTTATAATGGGTAGTAGAGGTAGAAGAAGAAGATGCTAGGTCATGTCTAATTTTAGAACTACTACTACTATTTACTACCACTACTACCGCTACTACGACTGACAAGATGTAATCTGACACATGCAAGGGATTTTAAATTTAAACTCTATACAACTTTGGCAGTAGTTGTAAGCGTCCATAAACATGACTGACAAGAGGGAAGGAAGGATGAAAAGAAATCAAAACTGAGGACATGAAACCACAAGAAATAAAAAACGGATGATGGAAGAGATGAAGATAAACAACGTCAACGTAAGTAGTATTACAACCCAAAATACAATCAAGAAAGGAGAGAGGAGAGACAGACAGATAATAATAATAATGCATACAGGTAGTCCCTTGAAATATCAAATTATTTCTCCAGAGAAAAAGAAACGTCTACTACCTAATAAAGTAACCCTGTCTTTTGTCATTTCTTTATAACCTTGTTCTTCTCGAAGGATCCAAGTTGTAGAATATAAACCGTAGAATAGCAGACAGTTCCTGGGGTAGTAAAATTACTCGGTTTGTCCCAACTGTACAAATGCTAAATTTTTATTTTGTACATTTTATCGGATATGGGCTCTTCTGCCATGGAATCTGAATACATCAGGAAATAATGTTGATGGTCAAAAATGCTTTCAGAACTAAACAACGCAAAATATCAAATGATTTTTTTAGAAATCTCGTTCTATACAGAGTAATTTCAGAGTAAGAATTTCTTCCTTCAAATAAAATAGGATTTGGCAATTTGTAAAATATTCCAAACTCAAAATATTCATCAACTTTATGAAAAATCAGATGGACAACAGTTAAAACCGTAGCATTATCATTCTAGAACTTTTCTACAAAAAAAAAGCAGATCAAAGTGAGCTAGACTTTGCTTGTCTTGTCCCAGATTAACGTTATTACAACCTCTTTCATTCCTTCCTTCATTTCTACATCCATCATCCCCATTTTTTCCACCTTCCTACATCTTCTTTTGTTACTATTGAAAACTTTTCCAGATATTTTTCTCTCCGAGCAAAGTTGTTGTTGTTATTGTTAGTAACCTAAGAAAGAAATAGTGCAGGGGCTTAGCTAAATAACATTATGATGCTCTTGAGTCAGTAAAACTAAGACTACAAGTTCTCGCCTGGAGAGAACCTCTACATCTTTCCTGTCAACCTCAACCTTACCTACATTACATATTCTGAGCAAAGCCACAACTAAGTGACGGTTGAGCCACAACCAGACACCATTATCATTATTTATTATTATTATTAGGACAGAAGATGAACCTTTAGCTTAGAATACGAGAAGTAGTCTTATTTTAGGAACTTTTTCCTCATTATTTTAATAGAGGAACGTATGCAATGCCCAACTAGTACATAGGAACATGTCTCTCTATAAAAATTCGGAATAGGCATAGTTAGAGCCTTATGTTTATTTTTTTATCCAGTGAGGACAACCATGTTATTATCACAACTTCTGTGTTACTGTTGGGGTATGTGGGTTTGTTACTACCCTACCCTACCCTAACGAGTCGTTTCTTGAAGGGCCAGCAGAACAGAGCAGTTCACAACCTACTACTCCCTCCCTTAACTGATGATACACAAATGTATGTTGTTCGTGGGCAAGAGAATGAAAACAACTTGATGATAATTGACAAGAACATCTTCCAAATTTAAGCAGCAATACTTGGAAGTAATGTAATATATTTCAAGGCTAAAGTAGCAGTAATTCTAAGTGGAAACTCATAAGATGTATGTAATGTAGACGGTGATGAGAATAACAGTTTAAAAGGCCACTTTCGGTACTAAAAAAACAACTCTTCTCCGTCCCTTCAAGTAAACAAAGTGATAAGGGATTTAGAAGAGTGAAGAGGGCTTGAGAGTTTTTTTTGGTACTTATTTAAAAATAAAATCTTCAAGCGTTGTACTAGAAGATTCTAAGTAGGTTTGGTTGTTTTTAAGCAAGTTTTTTTATGCATGGACGTGACCCGGGGTTTTGTAGGCTTCGATATTGGAACTTTTTAATGCGTTAGTGGATTCTGATCCTACGTAAAAGCTAGTAAAAAGTAGGTTTGTTTTGCATAACGAAATGATGCAGTAACGCTTAAGGAGTGGGGAAATGAATTTAAAAGATACATTTTAGAGTATAACGCAAGTATCTCGTAAGATTTTTAGGTTTTTCGCATGTTTTTTTACATTTGTTCCCAACATTTTAGCCTTTTTAACTTCCAATGAGAACATGACAAAGTTGGACTAATGTATTTCTATTTTAGCCAAAAGCATTCTGTGCTTTTGCATATTCTATGTAAGTTTGGTCCATTTATTGGCAGGAGGATAGTGATAACTATAACTTAATGAAGCTGAAGTAAAACGTAAAAAAATAAAGTTAATTTATATACCTACCTTCGTTAGAGTAATTGGGATTTCTAGCCCTGCTAACCGATGCTCGCTTATAACCTTCCTGATCATGATCCTTGGGAATCATTCCACTAGGAGTTACAAGTCCTGCCAATCCAACTCCGATAAATAGCATTGAGCCTTTTAGGACAGAGAATAATATTATAAATTCAGTAATTATCTCAACAACTTAGACCCATTAAAATATGTATTTAACCAGGTTTCCTTTTTCAATTTTTGTTAAAAAAATTCGTAGATTTCTCTAAAACTCAACCCTGCAACTACCTTAATGAATAGGTCCGTCAAGTCCAAAAGATTCTATTTCTCAAGCCTGCCTTGAACAAACTCTTAATGCCTTTGAAATTAAGTTGGATAAGATAACTTAGGCCAAGCCAGACCAGATAAGAACCAACTAATCATTTAAACCAGTCCATGTATATTTGTATTGTATCAGTAGTTGTCAGAGGGTGGGTGTAATTTCATATAGGCAGCTAGCTCAACAAATTGAAAAGTCTTGTAACAAACTCCAAGAAAGGGGGGGGGGGATTGATTATACGAGAAATCTGTTGACTGAGCAAGATTGGTTTTTGGTATAAAGTAAATAATAAAGGAGACTAGACAAGAGAAGACAATTTGAGATTTTACCTTGGAAAGTTAAACAGGAAATAAATGGTTGACAAAGACTGTATTTTTACTGATTTTAGCTGAGCTTCATAAGGAAAAAATGAGACTCGACTTTTCTGATTTATAGCATGAATCTCATCACAATTAAGGAAGGTTCGAGTTGGATCTTTCACATTTTATTCGTCACTACCTTTCCATGTTAAAGCCGTATCTTGTCCATGCTAAAGTCCTATCTTGTCTATGTTAATATAATTGGAAATTTTGGATTTGAAGAAATAATTCACCGAGCGAGTTAAATCCTGAAATACGGTGTAGATGTGGATAAAGGTTGGTAAAAGTAAAATCCTGTAAAAACTACATGACTGTCCTATCCCCTGGGATTATTTTGTACTTCCAATTTGTATTTTTTACATGAAAGTATAACATGAATATATGAATAAATGGTGGAACTTTTACTACACCCTGTACTTACCCTCTATCTATCCTCAATAATCGTACGTTTGTACAGGATCTTTTGTGACCCAGACACTGACGGTAGTGTTGCTAGATGATTGGGATAAACTGGAGTGTTGAAAATGTATCAAATTGTTCGCAATGTCTTGCACAAGAATTTTAAAAAACAAATATAATCACAATAACTTTAAACTGTTTAATAAAAGTTGATGTGTCCACTGTCTGTCCTTTGAGAAATAGTCAAATGAAATGGCAAAAAATTTAAATGCTTCTTAACGAAATCCCAATTTCCGTAAAAATCTATATTTATGACAACCCACTCGTCAGTAACTATCTTTAAATGTATTCCTACCTAATTGGTCGTAAAAATTGCATTAAACAGTCCCTTAAGTTTCAAAATGGTCAAAATAATTCAAAAATGCTACCGCAGCTAGCAAATATTATACTAAAAATAGAACGTTTTATCTCAAGCTCCAACGTTTTTTAACGCTCTTACTCCAACAATTCTAGGATACTAAAAACTAGCTTTTAAATTCCCTTATTTTGTATTTAAATAATGCATTTAATGTAGGACCAAGAGCACGGTCACCAGTTGTACTCAGGTCCATTCCAGGTCATCCATCCTTCTTTGTTCTTGAGAGCAGAGCATAGTTTTTTAAGCATACGAATGCATGACATAATCATACAAGAATTTATTCCTACAATTTTGAAGAAAAAGTGGTTAAAACTAACCCATTTATCAAGTAAAGACACATTTCTGCAGTTTCTTCACCTTCAAACTACATGTTAATTTCGTAACAGACTTGTTAAACAGCTAGAAAAAGGGATATTAAGCCATTTCAAGGAATAGAATTGAGGTCGAAGCCCTTCCTTTGTCTCCAAAACTGTATGTTCTGATGGCAATAATGGCGTCTGCCGCGTGGTTGTCGTAGTACTACTGCTTAATAACGAACGAGGAATAATGAGACAATTGCATAACCTTCTACATTTGAAAACTGCTAAGAGTATCTTAGTCCAAAACCTGTTTATTGACATCGAAAAACCTCAAATCTGCATTTACATTTTACATTTTAAATTCTAGGAGTGTGTAGATTATTGTTTTTGTAAAACAGAGGGGATGCCAATCTTTAGGGATTTAATCGGTTTTTATGGATGAATCTGTAAATATTTAATACTCCACCGGGCCACGTTGTTGTGCAATTCAGATGGAAAGGGTTGTGCAAGATGTGTTTAGTAAAGTATGGAGTTTTGGTTGGAAAATGTAGTAAATTCGTCAGACTTATTTCTTCAGTATTGACAATTGACAGGTTTAAATTAGATTATTTGCATAAAGAAAAAAAATTATTATTCCGATGAAATATTGCTTTTTCAGAGAATTTGACGGCGATGTGGGTAGAGGTTTTGGATAAAGGTTGATTGGTAACCGATACCGTATATCCTCGAATAGAGGCCTCCCGAAATTCGAAACTGTTTATTAGTGCCCCCCCCCTACAAATTGTAGCCCCTTCGAATAGTAACCCTGGGGCATTGAGTCGCTTTTATACGAAACGTTAAACCATGTAGTAAATAAAACGCTTTTTACAACAGAGATCGATTGATGCAAAGTAATGCCTCCGCGGCGATCATTTACGGTGAATTTTAAATTGGATGTCGTCAAATTCGTCAATTCAAGGATGCTGTATTTTGATATTCAAGAATGAAATAAATTAATGCGTAATGCTTTTTCAAAGTAAGGGATGCTTTTTTTAAATATTAGTAGCCCCTCTCGAATAGTGGCCCCCTCAAAAAAGTAAAAAATGGAATAGTGGCCCCCGGCCTGTATTCGAGGATATGCGGTACTTATCAGAATGAAAAGGTACTTATAATTTAGATTAAATAGACTATTTTGGATTTAGTCTGACCTTCAGAGGATGCTTTCTTCGGTTTGGGGTACCCAGGTACCCTAGTTTCTTTAATTGCAAGTAAGTAGTCTTATTGAAGTAGTTAGATAATCCTTGTTAGATTAAGAGGTTAGCTTATAGCATTAGTTGGACAATTGTTGCTCAAAAATGGTTTTTTTTTGTAATACAGGTACAAAAGGTCATCATAGTAGAAGTTCAATTTCTAAGGTTTGCATTTTTTAGAGCTGGGCAAGATAGCTTTCTGTAAAGTTGGATTTAAAAATATATATATATATAATTTAGCAACTAATTCACGCTTTAGTTAATGAAATGAACGTTTTATTTTGCTGACCCTTTTACTTGTAGGACCTGTGTTAATAGGTAGTAATAGTATTACTAATAGTGAATGGATGTGGGAAAGCATTGAGAAATATACTCAATTAGAATATAACATTGCACTAACTTGACCGTTAAACGTATATTTTATAGGAAATTAAGAAAAAACGCCGTTTTTTGCAATACAATCGAGCAGTTTCTTCATTCTACTTTCAGTCCTTTCCTTCTGTACTTTAGTATTTATACCTAGTTCAGTGGTGGATGCCATCCAAGTTCTTTCGTCCAGTTCTTTGCATTATTATCATCATCGGTCGCCAAAATGTCATCTGTCCAAGTTCTAGAAACTCTATTAAGTAGAATCATAAATCTCACAGAAAAGAACGGTGGTCTTCTATACATCTGGAGGAAATCCAAAATGTATATTTCAAATTCAAAAGCTCAACACGTAAAATGGAGGATCTTTATGGGTTTTTGGACACTCTTCATAACGTACTTGATATTCCGTGCCTATAGGGCTTCGAGGTCGAACTACGAAGGGTCAGTAAGGGATTTCAATTTTTGCCTTGCCATTGCAGTAGCTTCTTCTATAGTTTTGGGGATCCAGGCCGAGTATTACATTCATCGGAGAGAAACATGTGAATTTACCAATGGATTCGTTGCCTATTTGCATTTCTTTCATGGTAAGACCTTTTGAGTTTCCAATATTGCTTAAAAATGCAAATTACAACCACTTGCCAACTTTTCTCAGAAACAATCTCATCATAATTATTTTTCAAAAAGATAAATACAATAGCAAAGCAACCCGCAAGAAGGGCACCGCTAAGGCTACATGGACGGAAACATGTCTTAAAAGTGCGATTTTTGTCGCCAAAGTTGTAATGCCCGGCCTTGCATTCATCCATACCCATTTCCGGTCCACCATAGTAGTCCATCCTACTTCAATGTTACCAAACGATGGAAGTTGGACACGAAGAGCCTGTGTAGAGATCTATAGTGCATTTATGACTTGGGCTATTTCAATATCTTTTGGCTCTTTGAGCTTTGCAATGATAGGAATCATCAGCACACCTCTTCACCTTACTTTTGTGTTTCAGAGCATCAAGTGAGTCACTCAAAAATTCCGTCTATCTTACTAACGTTTATGGCAATTTAATTTGAGACAATAACTCTTCAGGGGTAGTAAATTAAATCCAAACTGCGCTAAATTAAATCTTGCAGTGTAACGTAATCCTTATTTCATTTTTGTTGATTCCTGATTCACCTTTCCAAATTTTATACGGAACTAGTCGGATAAGCCCATATAGAATATGGAATAAGATTTAGCTAGACAGAGTATTGCCCTCCGCACGTGTGTTATAGTGTATGGGTAGTTGTAGCAGGAGTAGAGAAGAGTTAATAAGTAAATCAGATATATTTAAAATTTGGACACACGTCTTTTTTAGTTAGGGGGCCCTTTGACCCCTTTTAGGGACTCTTTCAGTACTCTTGGACCCTTTTCGTTGCTTCCATTCAATTTTACGCTTGATTTCAGTGTGGTTTGATGTATCACGCGTCCATAATGTTTCATTGACGTCAGAAGCCCCTTCCCCCTGACCCCCCTGAAGTTCAAGGTCATTTGGCTTGTAAACTAATCGCTAGATATTAACATCTTATTTAAAACGACGTATTGCACGTCGAAATCGGATTACGCGTTTAGGAATGCATCGCGGTTACACACACACACAAACGAACATCCGGAAAATAAACTCGAACTGGGTTTTATTTATATGGATATCAAATATTTTCTAAAACATGCGTTTTACTATCTTTGAAATTAAGTATCGAATGCAAAATTTGTATCGATTCGACACAGTATAGCATGATTTGAATTTTTAATGCATTGAATAAATTGCTCGTTAAAGTCTAACTTAAAACAACCTTGTATACAGAAGGACGAATAACGGAACAATGTCAAGGTTGAATGATAGCAGCACCAACATTATCCATACTTATCGAAGCGTGCAAATCCTTGTAAACTATTTAAATCGTCAGCTCAAATACTTTCTCTTTCCAATGTACAATCTGATGGTTTTAGCCATCTTAATTGCAAACTTTCTCCTCATAAAGCTAAGCATCAAGATCAGCTTGGTTGGATTCATATTTCTCTTACTTTTAAGCAAAATATTGAACACAGCATGGGCAGAGCTACTTCTTACTTGGGCTGGATTTCATAAAATGTCGAAGGGAACGATTTCATCATGGAAATTTAAAGCAGCTAATGGACTTTCTCACGAATCAATGAATCAACGGAAAGCGTTTAAAAAGTTTCGAAGATCTTGCAAGCCTTTCGGGCTCAAGTTTGGAAGTTTCTTTACTACAACTCATGGGACAGTTTTGCAGCATTTCATCAAAATAACTAAGGGAACGATTAGAATGCTATTAATTTTGCATTAAAGCGTCATATAAAAATAATGGTGCATGCTATAATAATGTAATGTTGTAATTGAGTTTAAATAAATGCTTTTATTAGTGAAATAAAATGCTTTTGGCTAGTTCAATATCGATTTCACTTCCCAGTTTGACATTCCGAGTCAATTAAATATAAGCAGTTTGAAGGTTTAATTCATGACATTTCACTGTGACTGCCCTGTTCAGTTTTTTCATTTTTTTAAATACATAAATTGACGAAGGTAAAATAGCCATTAAGTAATTAACTTACTATGAAATAATAAATGTTAATATAAGGTAAAGTATCTGTAAAACGGTAGCGTTAAACCTTGTGGTTAAAATTGTTGCATATTGCAGCTTCAGTTTAATAAAGCAAAAAAAACCAGCCACGGTCACAGCTCGCACCATAATAGCGTAATAGGCGTCCCCCAACCACCGAAATTAAAAAGTAGACCGGATAAATGTTCTAGTTGCTGCCTTGGAACTTCATAACATACCATATAATTTCTTGCTGCGGTTTGATAGGACTGGATTAATGACGTCCTAATTTAATATTATACTTAAACACTCTCATTATTAAATATTATTATTAACTCATTATTCGGTTTAAACACATCAAGTTAGTTGTCCAAAGTGGCAGGAGAAGACTTTGATCCGAGTCTAACAAACAACACAACCAATTGTCCTTGAATTATAAGTAACTGATGTCAATTATGCTAATAAATCACGAATTATCCACTTACGGTTTTTAAAAAAATTCACAGCTGTCATAAAAGCGCAGATTTGGATAGAATTAACAAGGTAGAGAAGAAAAATCAAAACATATAACTGGAGACCCGGAAATGTAGCCAAGCCACTTTCTATCCTTCACTCATTCATCCATCGTTTAAAATGTCATCTGTGGAAAGAGTAGAGAGAATATTCTCAAAAATATCAAACCTAACCAAAAAATATGGAAGTCTTCTTTTAATTTGGAAAAATTCCAAGTTGCTCGTTAGCGAATCCAAAGCTCAATACTTCAAATGGATAATTTTTCTTATCTTGTTTATGAGTTACCAAACCTATCTAATACTACGCGCAATTTACACCATAAAATTTCCTTATGATGGATCTACACGGGATGTGTATTTCTGTCTCTCAATCGGTATCATTGCATTGATGGGGTCTTCACTTCAGATAGAATTCTTCGTTCATCGGAAGGAGACTTGCCAAATAATAAATGCCTTCGTTTCCTATTTAAAATTCTTCTATGGTAAGCAGAAATAAGCCTTAACTTATTAACAATGATTAACTTAATAGCAGTGTTCTGATGAATCAGGTAAATTCGGAAACAAATCTATGCTTCTAAAGCTCAAAGGCAGATACACAAAAACTGAAAAACTCATGCTTTATTTGATTTGGGCTGGGAAAGTAGTTATACCCCTTCTGTTTGCAATTCATGCTCAAATACAATCTCATTGTGTTATATACTTGACCTCCGTTTTTCCAAACGATGGAAACATTAAATGGAAGCTTGCCGTGGGGTTTTACTCACTAACTACAGCTTGGATATTTTCTGCAGTGTCTGCAGCAGTTGTGTTTACTTTCATATATGGGATACTAGTGCCCCTCAAACTGATAGAGGTTTTTCGAGAGATAAAGTAAGTTTTAGGGCTAACGGCTAACTTTCATTACAGCATACAACGAACACAAGGTTTTTTAATTCCTAATTTAATTAAAAAGGAGCTTTTGTCTGTTTTGGCTAATGTAAGTATAGAGACTCAATTATAATTACTTTACTTGCAGCACAAAGAACCAAACACGGCTAACCAACAGAAAACTGAGAAACCCCAAAGAAATCATCCACACTTACAGAAGTCTTCAGACCCTCCTAAATCACTTTAATCAACAGATCAAATACTTTCTCTTTCCATTGGATAATCTTATCGTTTTGGCAATAATATTTTCAAATTTTATTCTCATAAAACAAAACGAAAATATTGGCATGCTAGGCATAGCACTTTTAAGCACAATTTCTCTTACAATAAACGCTGAATATGCTACTTTCCTTCTTGCTTGGGCCGGCGTTCATAAAATGGGCAGGCAGACGCTGGTAGCTTGGAGATATCAGGAATTCCATGGCAAGTCCAATACTGAGCTAAAAGCTTTTAAGAAGTTTCGAAAATCCTGCAAACCGTTTAGCCTGACATTTGGAACTTTCGGGCAAGTAACTCATCCTTTTGTCATGCAGCATTTCATTAAGGTAACAAAATTGACATTGCGGTTGCTTCTTATTCTTGACTGAAGATAAGCAACTATTTATTTGGTTTTGTTGAGGGCATTAATAATTTAAAAACCACCTAGCACAAGATAACTCCTTATTCTACCACTCAACGTCAACCACATCGCAAGTTGTTGGTAGTTTCTGGTCAAATTTACTTTAACTTCTTGCACAAATTAGATTTACATATTTTGTAAGCAGTTTTGATTAACCTTGGAAAAGTGGTTAGCACAATTGATGGAAAGATATTTCAGCATTGGATTAAGCTAACTTAGGGAACTATCAGAATGCTGATTAACTAGACGTACATTTGGAAATCAATGTAAGCAAATAATAAATTTTAAATAGTGTTGTTGCACAAAATAAAGACTTGTTGGTCCTTCCTTATCCTTGTTTTATCCTTGTTTTATTTGAGTCTTTTACTATCAAAGCTGTTAAAATAGAAGAAGCAGTTGAATTTAAAGGTTGCAATGCAATGCAATCAATATATTTACCGGTTCAGTTCACTTTTCCAAATTTATTGGTATCATAAATTCATACCTTCATAGAATATAATTGCTCTTAATTAAAGGTAAAGTACTATAAAAAGTCGGAAGGGAGTTTACTATGGATTGCCTATTATCAGTTTCATGAATCAAAAACGTAGTTACCTGTATTTTTTGTAATGCTACTCTTCTAGTTACTTTTAACAAGAATAGCTTGCATGTTATAACGACTGAGGATGGGTGTGGTTCTCTCCAAGCTACTTCCACCTCTTGGTCCGGGTTCGGTGATGTAAACAGTCAACAAATGAAAAAGTTTAAATTATTAAATTACAACAGAATCGAATCGCCTAACTACAAAATCATGAAGTCGGGTTATGGAAGAACGATAAGGTATAAATGACAGGATAGTCTCACGAAAGAATAATAGTCTATTCAGTGATTCGTGCGACATATGGTTCCAAAATGCTTCTGTCACTGTCAGGGAGAATGAGGTCCATGAGGTAGAAGTTATTCCAAACATGTAGTTTAATTGCAGTTAAATTAGTTTCTCAAGATGTTAGATGCAGATTACATTTTCCTTGAATTATGCATTGCCTTAGCCAATTTATTTTTATATGCGCATGCATTACGATCACGAATCCAATCAAACGGACCTTATGTATTTTTCTAAATTCAGTTTTTGTAACAATATTGCTTTTAAAGGGAATTAAAACATTTCCAGACAGACTGTAGCAATATAAAATTAGTTGTACTATTCGAGTCGTTTAGCCAGCATCCTGAATTCACTCAAGCTTACGTAGTCCATTTAACATGTCCTCCGTGGAAAGAGTAGAGAGGATATTTTCGAAAATATCAAATCTAACCGAAAAAAACGGGGGTCTTCTGTTCACTTGGAAAAAACCTGAATTGCTAGTTAGCGAATCCAAAGCTCAATACTTGAAATGGATAACTTTCATATTGGCATTGACAATTTTCCAAACCAATTTAATACTTAGAGTAATTTACGCCATAAAATATCCTTATGCTGGGTCTACACGGGATGTGTATTTCTGTCTCTCAATCGGTATCATTGCCGTGATGGGGTCTGTGGTTCAGGTTGAACTTTTCGTTCATCGGAAGGAAACTTGCCAAATGATAAATGCATTCGTTTCTTATTTAAAATTCTTCTATGGTAAGTAGAAGCATTACTAACTATTTTTATTATTTAATTTATTGCTGTTAACTTGAAGAATGAGCTTAATAAATTACGCTTGAGAAAAGATGAGATGGGGTTTGGTCATATACTAAATCCAGCTTTATACGATACAGACAGTTAGTTGTTTATTTTAATATGCCTCGTAAGAAATTTCCAGAAGTTTGTCATTTTTTGCGTTATTATTTAACAAAACCACACAAGAGGGGAAGAGACCTATAGGTAGCTAATAAAAGTCGGCAGAGTAGCATAAAACGACATAAAACTAGTATTCTTAACTTTTACGGAATTCCAATTTCCAACAGGTACGTTTGGACACAAATCCAGACTTTTTAAAACGAAAGGCCACTACACAAAAACGGAAAACCTGATGCTTTTAATGATTTTGGTTGGAAAAGTAGCCATGCCTGCTTTGTTCACCATTCATATTCTTATTCAACCACACTCAGCCATATACTTAACTTCTCTTCTTCCTAATGATGGAAATTTCAAATGGAGGCTTGCTGTTGGAATATTCGCTGTCTCGGGAGCTTGGATGAGTTCTGCACTATGCAGTTCCTTGATATTTGGTCTCATTTACCTGTTGTTAACATCCCTCAAGCTCACAGAGGTTTTTACCGAGATTAGGTAAGTTTTCAGAGCAAACGATCAGAGCTAGCACCACGAATATATGTTGACTATACAAGAGAAAAGACGATTTAAAGCTTCAGTGGAAAATGCGATAGCATGTTTTAATTACATTAATTACAGCGGAAAGAAGACCCGGATAACGAACAGGAAACTGAGAAATCCAAAAGAAATCATCCACACGTACAGAAGCCTTCAAATCCTTCTAAATAACTTGAACCAAAAACTAAAGTACTTTTTATTTCCTATGGATAATCTTACCGTCTTTGGAATAGCCATTGCAAATTTTCTTGTTATTAAACATAATCAAAATATTAGCATGTTGAGCACAGCAATTTTATGTCTAATTTCTGTATCAATGAACGCTTCATATGCTACTTTCCTTCTTACTTGGGCCGGCTTTCATAAAATGGCCAAGAGGACGCAGGTTGCTTGGAGATATCAGGAATTCCATGGAAAGTCCAATACTGAGCTAAAAGCTTTTAAGAAGTTTCGAAAATCCTGCAAACCGTTTAGCCTGAAATTTGGAACTTTCGCGTATGTAACGCATCCCGTTGTTATACAACATTTCATGAAGGTATCAAAAGGGACATTTCGCTTGCTCCTTATTCTTGATTGAAGGAGAGACAGTCGCAAACGAAAATAGACAATTATTAAACTATTAAGATATAATTCAAGACATTTTATTTTTTTATTTTAAATGCGACGGCAAATAAAAAACATTTCAATAAACAGATGAACGCACCCAATCTTACTACTTTATTAACCTGAACCAACCATACCTCCAAATTACATCCCCCTTGAGTGGATGCAATGGAAAAGTATGGTATACATACACAGAAATATCATACAAAGATCGATAGTAATTTATACTGATCGTTGCAATGTTCCTCCAATCAGAACTTCGCCTAAACATTTGTAATTAGTTACCCTAATTTGGTTTAATTAGTTGTCAGGTTTTACCTTTAAACCCGTGAAATTGTGAATAGCGTTTACAAGGCAAATATGTCCCAATTATATTTTAAACGTCTATTTGCATTGTATTCAGTTTTGAACGCTGCAATTTGAAAGTGGACTCTTTTTGCTGATGCAAAACATTTGCGATAAATATCAGAACATTATTTAAATTATGGTAAAAATCAGTAAATAAACTCGGTGTAGGTAATTACTTCACGAGGAAGGATAGAGAAAGTTAAATAGCAAACATTAGTTCGCTTTTAAAACTCATGCGTTGCGTTGAAAGTTAATCAAGGGGACGTTTGATATTTTGGGACTTAAAAAGAAAGTCTAGGTATTTTTAGATGTATGAATATTTTTCATCCGCAAAAGAATCGTTAGAATCGCACCTCTGAAATAAATAAAATACTACGACTTTCTGACTTAAAAAAAGAACTGAGAAGCATTCTACATTTTTCGAAAAAATAATCTTGGATTGAGAAATGCTACCCTTGCTCTTACACCCGTTTTTGACACGTTTGAATATAATATTATTTGCTGCCAGATCTTTCATTGCGTATCGCACTTACTTCTTTTAGGTTTCGTTCATCTTCTGTCCTCTTCTCTAGAACATTTTGTCAAGATTGGACCAATTCCGTTGTTTCCTTCATCCTTAAATTATAGAGGCAAGGCAGTCAGAGACTTGCCAGGTTGGGAAATAATGGGCTTGGGGAGGGGAAAAAATAAGAATATTGATTTAGCTGTCTCATGAAATCAAATTGGGGAAGAAAAGAGCTCAACTCGCTTACGCAAAGCGGATATCACAAAAGGCTCTTTTAGATATCTCTCCGCCCAATTTCATTTTGCGAATGAAAATAAGGTCTGGAAGAATTGGGAACTCTCAAGGGTCTTTTAGGTTTTTTTTAGGCATAAATTATCCCCGCTGAATTTTGGGATTTGCCCTTTTTCTTAAATGTTATATGAGAAGAGGCCATGCCATGCAAACCCCAATTGTATTTCATCGGTTGTGAGGAAATGCCTTAAGCCTTAGGTTTAAAGTGCACTGATCCTGTTATCATTTACTAGAAATTTAAAACCTTTTTGAAGGGTTTAACCCCCCCCCCTCCCCGTACAACCGATTTTAGTGCAAGATAACAAACCAAACGTATAAAAAGCAATAGGTAGCTTTGTGTTGGTCTCTAAAATAAAGCACCCGGGTTTAAAATGCCCTACCCTGAAGACTTTCTGTGGAGTTTCTTCACAGAAGAAATACATCCAATGAAAACACCTGCGTTGGGGGAAGACAGTTTTATTTTATTCATTGCAAATTGAATTCAAAGGCGAAGTATAAAAAGATTTTTGTCAAAGAAGGCAGATTACCGGAGAAAGTTCATTTTCCTTTACTTCCCCAACGTCTCCCGAGTAATGGTATATATTGGACCAATATACTATCATCATCAAAGTACAGGGTTTTTTCCATATCAACTTTTGTTCTCCTTGTATTATGCTCAGTCAAATATGCTATTATTAACTGAAGTGGAAGTGGACAGATTCTGTTTGAAGTCTGAGTGGATAGCTTTGACATTACTTTCTATGAAAGGTACTATGAGCTTCTTCATTTTAAAGCCGTATGTTTCAAAGAATCGTTGGAGTTTGAATTTTTAATGATCTAAAAAATGCAGTGAATAGATATATGACGGTATTTAAATGCATGAACTGCTTTGATCTCTTTTTAACGAGTAAGCTTTTCTTTCATAGGTTGGGCATCATTAAGACTGTTGTTGACACAACAATGATCGCTTAAGGATTCTTGATACGAACATTCAGATACTTCTAGCACAGCTCTAGCCCCCTCCAATAGCTGCCATATTTATTCGGTTAATTGTATTATAAGCCGAGAATATTTTGAGAATATACGGTCGTCCTTACAGGCGAATCACTAACATCAAGATCTAAAGCAAGCGGAATGCAAATCTACATATTCCACTTCAAACATATTCTCAGAGTAAAATGTAGAATAACTGGGTATTATTTTACCCTGAATATTTTTAAAAGTGCAAAACCTAGCAAGCCTTATATAGCTATTTATTTTTATTAAATTCAGATAATATTTAGGCTTAAAAAAAACTACATACTGTGCCAAAATATTACTTTAAAGGGGCATTTTACAGTTTGATCCGGCCCTTACAACCAGTTAGAAACACTCAGTGTAAAAAAGTGAAAGTAGATAAAAATGAAAGGAGCTGAAAAGGTGTGTATGAGTAAAAAGAGTAGGGAGTTAGACATAGCATACGCGGACGTTGTTTGATAAAGCGTTTAGACATACTGAACAAGGGATTTATTTATCAATGTCAGAGGGAAAGCTCAGGTGCCAACAAACTCCAAATGACATTTTCCAATCATATTGTGTCCGGTTCAGTGGAAGATTACTTTCTTGATTGTCTCCCTTTCTTGAATCAGCTAGGAAGGAGTACAGAGGCAGTTTAGTAGTGCAAGACTGTGATTTTTTTAGTTCCGTCAGTTGACTTTACAACTCAAAGCAAGGATGTTGGTTTTTATTTACATTTGTTTTTTCTCTAGCGTTAAGTAACATGAAACATGCTCGAATATTTTAATGCTAGAAGACTCGATTACAAAGTAAAGTTATCTTTCATTATAACAGTTCATTAGTGATGTTAGAAGATTTTAAAGATGAAGGGATTATCAGAGTTCTAAGTCCATACAAACATGTAAAGACTTTTATCAACGATTTTTACACTTTTACAGGATTTATTACTTGTGGTTTGTTTGCAAACTGATAATTTTATTTGTTTTCCCTAGCTTACTTTATTTACAAAGGATTGCAGATACAGTTTACTGTCTATCTTTTCGTCAATTGTGTTGGAACAGCTTTACTAATATAATGCTGTAAAAGTAGCAATAAGACAGGGAAACCAAAGGTACAAATTCTATATCACGAATTAGCAGGCTGGGAAGCAAGATTAGAATAACATATATTATACCACATCACAACTCTATTAGGTCATCTCCCCGTTCTCTAGAAAGGAGCACATGTATGGATTACTTTGCTTGCCTATCTATCATATAAAGCGTGAATAAACCTGCATAAGCGACACAGACTGGTTGTTTTTTTTCAGTTATAAAAAGTGCAAAGTGTGTTATTCCAGGTGTGGATAGCTTACAGTATTAAAGTACGGTATGCTCAGATTAACTTTGCAATCAGTATCAGCTGGCCGGCTACAGTTTGCAGATGTTTTAGTCTGGACTCTGTATTCTAGTAGTCGTAAGGTATCAGTGGTAGGAAACTTATTAACCGAAAGCTATTATACCTAAGTTTAGCAGTTTCCACTTTTCAAATTAAATGGATAAAAATAAAATATGATTCGAGACCCGTTAAAATTAAACCAAGGAACATTGTAGGAAAGGTTGATTTTATAATACTCCGTCCCAGGCAAGGTCCCAGGTAAGCGTGCAAGCAAAGCATAAGAAAGTCTAATTGTGTTGAACTATAAGTATGTATACGGTATTTCCTGTTTTAATTCCCCTGGGGCTTTATTACTTCGAAGGGAAAATTAGAAATTCTATTAACATGGA